>JAEIIU010049392.1:0-18952 GCA_018874675.1 Drosophila baimaii | reverse complement strand
AAAAAAAAAAAAAAAACGAAAGAGAAAAATACAAATAAAATAAAGACGAAGAAACGGCAGACAGCGGCGTCGTTAAGCGAAAATAAAAATAAAAATAAATATAACAAAAAGAAACAACGATGCATGCAAAATGAATGCGGACGAAAAGAGTGCGAATACTGCTAATGAATGCGAAATGGAACACAGAGACAGAGACCGCAAATGCAGGCGACGAGCCAACTGGAGTCGCACACGCTAATACCCTGTAAGTCAGGTATTTAATTATATGTTAAGCTTAAAATATTTGATTTTATAAAAAGGGTGGTAAAATATTAAAGACTTGTTCAATTTAAAGTTCCTCTAATACTTATATAGTTTAATACAGTTTGAATTACTTTTTTAAGAAAATTTGATTACCTAGTAATTGGTCTTCATAGAGGATCAAAAACAAAAAATATAAAGCCATTGATCATATAAGAAAATTAGTGGAACATTAGTAAGGAAACGTACAATTTACAGTTCTTCTAAAACATATTTACATATGTATTTTAATAATGTTCCCAACTATTTTTAAGGAAAAATCTACTACATAGGGATTGGATTAAAAGTTAATGGTTAAAAATACTTAAAAGGTTACTAAGATGCGGAACATTTTTTTGGAATAATGCAATAGTTACAAATTCTTAAATATATGCTAACATAATGATAATTTTTAGGATTTAAGAGAGAGTTAAAAAGGCTTAATAATGAAGAAGTTACAAGTTCTTAAATATGTGCTAAGATAATGAGAATTTTTTGGATTTAAGAGAGAGTTAAAAATGCTTAATAATGAAATTACAAATTCTTAAATATGTGCTAAGCTAATGAACACTTTTTGGATTTAAGAGAGAATTAAAAATGCTTAAATATGTTTGTAAGAATATACGGAACATTTGTTGATCCTTTTTGATGTTTTTAAGGAAATAAATTAAAATTACAAGGCATTCATGGGCTTAGTTTAAAGTTAAACATATTAATATTTAAAACATTTAAAATTAAGAAATTCCAATTCAATTAAAGTTAAACTCAATAGCTTGCCAAAAATCTTATATACCCCGCCTGACCAGATCACGGTCGCCATATCTTTAATGAGCGTTCGAAAAGAAACGGTCAAAAAGCTGAGAGCCGACGCCAACGCAACCGGCATCTTTCGATATATACACGAGTACTATATCTTATATGGGGCTTATATGTATGTATGTATATATAGCGATTTGTGTATTTGGTGATGGGATGAATTTTGAAAAAAAAAAACTGCGCTTGGGAACCGCGAACCGCGAACCGCGAACCGCGACCCGCAAACTGCGAACTGCGACTTTTGGCGTTGCTGCGACAGCGCATTGTTGTTGTTGTACGTGATTTGTTTACGAATCTTAACAAACTGTGTACACAAAATGTTTTAAATTACCACGAAAGGCGTCGTCCGTTCAAATAAGAAAATACAAAAAAAAAGAAAATAAATAAATGTTGTGCGCACACACAAAAACGCGGCTCAGAAATCACAGCTCTCGCCATCTATTTGCACTGGCCCACGGACTAAATCAATAATTGCGAAATGATCGAAGCGATCGGGAGATGCACTGGGAAAAGTTTGGAGTATATATTAGGCAAATATATATATAACAAAAAAATAAATACAGATTCCCTTCTTCATCCTGAAGTATCCCCTGACCAACCTTAACATTCATCATAGAAACCTAGGTTAGTTTGCAGCTAATCATCATTCTTGGGAATTTCAGGGCAATGCAAGCTTAATTATTTTATAAAAAGTTGCTTAATATTTAATAAATATTTTAAATAAATAAATCATCAGATGAAAAATCGAGGAAATTATATTAAAAGAAACCTAAAGGGTGGTAGAAATGTGCTGTGTTTTGAAATCCCCTAAATAAGGTGTCTATAAGTATGCAATACAATTTGCGTGTTACCAAATTCAAATTTCGTAGCATACTTTATAGGTTGTCTTTTTTTGTTTTTGTTGTAATATTTATTGTGTGCTTAAATAAGGCAACGTAATTCTTATCTATGACTATTATTGTTTAAGAATTTGTATATAAAGTGTAGGTTGTCATTTTATAAGATTTTAAAGCGCTTGTTATTAATTTATATTTAAATCCTATGAGAAGCCATTAAATCTTTTTTAATGACAACATTTCGTGGCATGCTTTGGACAACCTTTTGAGAGATTTCAAAACCCGTTTCTTCAATTTGTATTCAAATCCAATGAAAAGCTATTTAAAAATTCTTTAATCATTATATTTTGTAGCATACTTTTGGACAGCATTTTAAGAGATTTTAAAACCATTTTTAACAATTTATATTTAGATCCTCTGAGAAGCCTACAAGTTAATATTTTCTTTCAGTGACAAAAACCCGTTACGAACGCAGTGACTCACACACACACTATACACACACACACACACCACACACACACACTGTTGTTGTGGCGTGGGAGAGGCCAAAAAACTAGAGCTGCATTCGTTACATTCAACGCATTCGTATGGGTGACGAGTGAATCACCCAACGCGGTGCAGTTCGCAGAACTACGAAATGCAGCTAAATTGATTGTCCGATCACGATGCCGGCAAATGGCAATTGCAATTCACAATTGCAACTGGCAAGTGAATGGGTCTTAAGTGAGTAGGTGTAGGTGTTTTGTCTGTGCTTTTTGTTTTTTTTTGTGTTGTGTGTAACGGTTTTAGCGGGAATCACCATGGCCTGCGTTGGTTGTGAATGGAATGGAAATGCGGCATTGGATTGTCTTTTGTGGGTCAACTCACTTGTACGATTCTGGATTTATTTACTACATTTTACTATACATATATATTTCAGTATCTGGGGGACATTGGAAATCTCAGTTACTATATCAGTTAACTTGGGTTGGGATTAAGAACATATCCATGAATGGTCTCTTTTGTATCTTATTTTATATTTATCATTATGCCAAAATGCAGCTTAATTTATTTAATAGTCTAGCTGTAAAAAAACATATGGCCATATTTAAATAAATTCGAGGAAAAAACAACTTTCTACTCCAACAGCTTGGGTAGATTTAATATAAAATCTAAAAGCGACTTGGTCTATAAAACATAAAATTATTTAAATAAGTTAAACTCATTTCTAAAACACTATTTTAAAGTATACAAAAATAATTGGAGTATAAACTTTAATTTATAAATAAATAGTACATACTTTAAACATAATTAACATTAACTATGAAGCCTATAAAAAGTGTACTCTAAGGCATACTCTTAAATTCTTAAGACCTATTATTGCAGACTCATTTAAGCTAGTTTTTTATGCACATAATAAGCAAATATTTAAGAACAGGATGCTTTTTGCATATACAAGCGATGAATCAGAGGGTGCTTTCTGAAACAGATTCTCGCGAATTGTTGTTCCCTGAGCAGAATAAACAACCCAGCGAAATGATTCTTAGAAATTCCATTCGACTTGTTACACGACTGCCCGATGAATCACAGACTTCTGCTACACTCTACAATCTACAATCTACAATATATGTATATACCCTTAGCGTGATCTTTGGATCCCGGATGATGATGATGCAGATGATGCCCAGAACTTACAGAAAAAATATGTATAGAAATAAAAAAGAGAAATGAACTGAACTGCACTGCCAATTAGCATACGAGTTAAGTCCCAGCAATAAGAAGTTGTTAATTGCGATCTTGGCTTCGTTGGCTTCGTGGCTGGCAAACATTTCCGCAGCTCATTATGAGGGGTTTGTTAACGAGTGAACACTGTGCGCGATCGTTGGTGTGCGTGACAAACTAGGAAGTTGAGCAAACTGACACCGAAAAACTAGTTGCTAAATTAGTGCAAATCATTTGCATTGATTAAACTTAATTCATATCTGAATGCCTATTTGATTTTGGCCGCCCATCGCATTTCCATACCCAGAAAAACACAGAGAGAAAATCACACATATACCTGATTTTAGTATCTGATAAAACCAAGCTTATATCTGAATAATTCAATCATGAAAGACAAGGAAAATAAATAAATATTAATACAGAAGATATCCTTTATTTCTTTATCTTTTATTTATATATTACTTTAAGCCACATTTATTTGCCTGTGTATATATATCTAATTTTTTGGCGAATTGACAATGACCATGACGTCATGAGATGTGGAACTCGGATTGGGATGGGCCGTGCACCTGTCGCCAGGTTGGCTTATAGATATAGTTATAGTAAATATATGCATGAAAGTCGCCGCTTCGTCATTAGTTGGCCAGAGTCGGCAGAAAACGGGTTTTATATTCCGTTTGAAGATGAGGAGGAGGTAGAGGAAGCTGACGTTTTATAGTTTTATAGTTTTTAAAAAGATAGCCAGTTTTTTTGTTGTTGTATTTCTTTTATATTTTTTTTTTGGCCGCAGCCAACATCTCCGCCATGCATGCATATTCAACGGCTGTGTGTATATAATTACAATAATAATCGTTATGGTTATGCATTAATTAAATTAGTTATCTCGCCACGATTGTCATATTAAAAATTCTGCTGGCCCAACTTTGGTCCGACTTGCTTGGATTAGTTTCTCCACGACGAGACGAGCCTCTCTGGCAATCCAATTAGCATATTATATGTCTGTAATTTTATGGTCTGCATTGAGGTCTTATTTCTGTATGGCAACTAATTTTCAAATAAATTATTATATGTCTCTAGTTATAGACATTTTAATAAGATTTGGAATTTCTATTGGCCAGTGCTAATATTGACAAATGTCTCTAAGTTATATCATTTATCATTAGCATAATTAATTTTGTTTTATGCTGTAAATTTCCTGCCTAAAATATAAGTCTAAACTATATATTTTTGCTTAGATTTTATTTCGAATTCATTTGCCTTTCTTATTAATTTTACAATTACTTATTTGTAAATATACATTCATTAAGTAAGAATGCTATTAGGCCGTATTTATAGTATTAATTTAATCTACTCTACTATTTACTATTAATTATTATTATTATTTAGCATTAAATATTAATAACATGCTAAATATCTCTATAAAGCGCAGCCAACTTCGCTTGATACAAGAAAAATAATATATAAGAAGATAACAGATACGCAAAATTATAAAAATATTTTAAAGTAATTATAATAAGTACAATTACTTAAATATTTTAATTTATATATTTTTTCCTGCTTAAATGTATGTGTTGTAAGTTCTTTTAAATCAAGTAATTTTATTCAAGAGAGAGAAGACCTTAAGTTCTCGTGTTTTAGGTTTAAGAATTTTTCTAGAAATGTGTTAACATTATTAAAAAGTTCCTGATGCTTGCTTAATTTAAAAAAAAAATATGAATATTAATGTAAAGTGTCTTATTCTATTTCCAAATTTATTTTAAATGAAATAATTTTATTTAAGATAGAAAAAGGCTTAAGGGGTTGTGTTTTAGGTTTAAGAATTTGTTCATAAATGTGTTAACATTTTTAAAAATATTTTGATGCTTGCTTAGTTTGAATAAATGTATGTAAATATTCATTATTCAATATTAATTATAAGCATCACCCATGTCACAATCTTTGAGAGCTTATATGCATTAAATTTAAACATTTTTCACATAGCAAAAGACATTTGAAAAAAAATTCTCACTTGTTTTCCCGAATTTTCGACATATTTCTAGACCGCTCTTTATATGGGAATATATATGTATATATATCCGATCTTTCGCCTAGACGTTACACAAATGTCGCCCCGCAATGTGTCGTCTGACACATTTTCCACTTTTTTCCACTTTGCCACTTTTTTTTGTGTTTTTTTTTTTGCCACCACTCTCTAGCACTTAAGAGCGGCGAATATGAAAATGTGGAAAGGCGGGAGGCATTCTGTGAAAAGGCATTTTCAGTTGTCAGTTTTGTGTGTCGGCTATAATGTAGAATAATGTTGAATAATATATACATAGAATGATATGCGTCACGGGGGCCTGTGAACTGCTCCGACGACGACGACGATCGCAATCAAAGTTCGCATATTTAGCGGATGAAATTCAAAACCTCGAAAATGCAAAGATCGAGGACAAAGGACTCCGCCAGGCTTATACCTGTAGGCCTGGAGTACTTGAAAAAAAAAAACAAAACTTAGCTGAAAAGGACAAACTTTCATTCAATTCGCTCAAACAAACAATAATCAAAGCGTAATGAATGGGCTGAGAAACAAAAAGATTCAGAAAAAAAAGGTGGTTGAACCTCCTTGGAGCTTGTCCTTGTCCCGGAGAAGTAGGTAACCGAAAAAGAAAGGAAAATAAAATAAATGAAAAAAAAGAGGAAGCCTTCAAGCCCTTCAAGTACAGTCCCACCAAAGGCTCCTCTTTCGGAACGGATCGGAACCACTTGACGCCATGACGTGGCGAATATTTGCGCCGGGAGCCATTAATTTGTCTCTGGCGGTAAATTTATATATTTCTATTTGGAGTGAAGTCTATCGCTAGATTAGTCGAGTGCCAGACATCCTATCGCATTCCATTTTGGTGCCGAAAAAAGGGGAGAATGAGACTTGATTCCGTGGAGCTTCCACATTTATCACACAGTCGTCATTGGCTAAAGATTATTTAAACTAATATTAAATAACAAATATCATACTAAATATGCTCTTTACTAATCTTATTAGAATAAACTATGATTTATATATGTAAATATATATAAATAAAGCTAAATACATAAGGGTTCCCTCCTCGAATACCCACTGTACAAACCTCAACTGACCACTTCTTTGCTGGGAGGGTTTGAGAACCCACGGAAATTATCGCCCCGCTCGATCTGAAGTGTAAATACAACCCAGTCGAACTCGGAAGGTGGCACCAATGTTTATGGTAATGGCCATAAAATATATGAAATTAAATTTAAAATAGTTGACGTCGTGTTTATCAGTGAGTTTTCCCTCCCCTCTCCCCCTCTACGCGCTCCAAAAATGAAACACAAATATTTTCTTATTTACAGCCCCAAAATCGTTCAATGAAATCGAAGCAGATAGCCTAGGCCCCGGACTGCACTTTGGTGCGGTGGGGAGAAACCCTCAATTGGGGGCTTTGTATATTTACCCAGTAATATATATACTTACCAATGATGTTTACCTATAGGCTGGGTAAATATTATGTGACTTTAATAAAGTTTTGTAGAGTTACAAATTCAATTTTGATGGTTAACCTAAGATAAGTTTGAGAGAAATCATAGAGTAAATAGTTTATTAATATATTTTCTTAGTATTCAAAAGAAACACATACTTTTATGTTAAAGAATACATGTATCTTTGCTACATAAAACGAATGCATAAAATGCATATTAACAGAGATGCCAGATCTGTAAAAGTAGGTACAGTCAACTCTGGTAATTAAATGGCCACATTATTTAATGTATTATGATCAACTGAATTTATATACTGGATACATGAATTCAGCTTAGCTTAAACACAGTCACAAAGAAATATATGTATATATGATTATTTTTATTTAAATATTAAAAAAAAAACCTCTTAAAATGACAAATAAAATAATTGCAATCATCTAATCATGTATGATTATTTAAATGCTTTTATTTAATTAGTTTCTTGCTAATTATTTATAATCAAAAAATCATATCGTTCATTGTATCCTTTTCATATCAAATATAATATTATTCCAGGAATATTTGAACCTTAATTCTTTTTTTTTGAATTTAATTTAGTTTAATTTTAACTCAAAGTTGTCTTGATTTTATATACATAAGTCGAGACTTCGACTATATGTCAGATCACTCACAGATAATTTTTTGTTTATAAATATATAAAATCCAGAAGCGTTACAAGCGACAACCAACTCGATCATCATTCGTAGATCATGATCGAACTCCTGAAGAAGTGACTAGTTAAATGAGCTTGTCCCAGAATTCAGACTTGAGAATTTCAGGTGCACTCTTCATGTTAACTTTTGGCTGTGCTAATGTTGAAACCCCACTCTTATGTAATACATAATACATTTCCCAAAAAGGTATGCCATTTTACAATAATTTTAAAATTTACCAAGACCTTAAAAACGAAATTCTTATAGATATATTACTGTAAAAAGAAAAGTACTCGCCTACCCACTGAAGCCCAGACCTTCAGACATTTCCATTGCACTTACATGACGCAATCAATCCCACTCGAAATGCTAATGTTCCAAGTCTTTATCGAAGAGAATTTTTATTACCCTAGATGGATGGAAAAGAACGTGCAAAATCAGGAATTCATCGGGTGACCATGGGCCCCTGCCCCCGGGGGGACAGACCATAAAGCGTACGATCGCAGAGAGGGGCCTATGATTATTATCATCATCACCTCAGAGTCACAGGCAGTGCCAGAGGCAGTGCCTCAGGTGGCCCACAGGTGTAAATGCCATGCCTCGAGGTGCGTGCGGGCAACCCGTTTTCGATTTGTCAATTTTTATGTTTTCACTGTTACGTGTCTGAATTCCGTGATTTCGTGGATCCGATTTGATGTGTAAACCAGATCGTCGGCCCTAGAATCGACCTTTTGATAATTCACCGCCTGAATTTTCGGCAGGGTGGCTCGGCTTGGCTTGGCTTGATGATAATACAGACGCGTCTTATTGCGCCGTCAATTCAATTTTCAACCATTAAGTGTAATTGTAATTGGGGGTTGACACAAAGGTTTATGTAATTTCCATAGATTATTTTATTAGGTTTTTCAAAATTGTTTTTATATTATATATATTTGTATATTAATATGCTGCAAACGGAATAAACCACACAAATGTTGTTATTAAAAGCATTGTGATATTAATAGTAGATTTCAACTTTCCCCCTTTTTCCTTGCCCCTTTCTCATTTTCTTTTTTTAATTGTAATTGTCTGGATCGCTTTCAGACGTAGCAGGACCCTTGTAAGATTTTTCAAGAGCGCGCTGCCCCTTTGGCAACAAAAGTTTCCCTTTTCTTTTTTTTTTGTATATTATTCTTTTCGCTTACAACGCAAATGAAGGAGCCCAGACATAATTGTTAATTTCAGTTTGAATACAGTTTAATTGATGCGCATAATTGACCCTTGTCAGGGGCAGACATGTCTCTCTCGACGGAGATGGTCCCCTTTTCTTTTGCCCCGAAATGTAAAGTGCAAAAACCGGGGTGCGGCGACGTACAACCTCTAAGTACACACATAATGTGTGTGTGTGTGTGTGTGTGTTTATACCGAAGGGTTTTCCTCGCGTGCTACTCGCAGTTATCCATCCAAGGATCCCCCTTGAGTGGTTCTGTTGTACTTTTCACTTGGCCAGATCCTCTTAGCGAGCACACACCTTGTATATATATATATATATATATCTGGGCTATCTGGGGTATATCGAGCAGGGGGAATCCCTTGGCAAAAGACGAGGGTCATCAACAGGACTCCTCAAGATCGAACTAAATAAATACTTAAGGATAATAGAGGGTACATAAAGAGATATGTCATAACGGTTGACTTTAAAGGTAATTAACTAAAGTTTTAAGGAAGTAATATAAGGATATATATTTCTATGATTTTAAAATATATTCTTCTTTATTTTATGTTGTCAAATGGTTTCTATAAATGTTCACAAATAGGAAAAAATATGCATCTACCCACAACTGAACTTTTTTTCTGCTTAATTAATCCCATTTTAGCCATGAGGCAAGTTGACAGGCAACCTGTTGCTAATTTGTATGCTGCGTTATGACGCAATTGCAACCCTTGAGGTGTCCGAATGCACCCTACCGAAGGACGCCCACCAAAGGACCTTGGACAACGCCCACGGGGATGACAGAACGTGTCCTGCTTGCATCCTGGCATGCACGCAAGTCTCGCTCTTTCGCTCTGTCTCTCTCAGACTCGCCACCCACACACAAAAAAATATATATTCTTTTTGTATAGTTCAAGCCCTTTTCGTATTATTTTTTTATTTTCTGCGAAAATGTCTTAAAACTTATTAAGGTAGTTTGTTTAAACAAAAAAGAAACTAGGAGTCGTTCAAATAAATATTAGGTTTTTGATGAAACAACATTTAGTGGGTGATGATTGATATTCTATTATTTATTATTATAATTATTATTCTTAATTGAAAACAAAAAATAAAAACATATAGTTCATATTTCAATGTGCTTATTAAAATAAGAAGAAAGAGTGGTAGAAATTTAAATAAATTCAAATGAGTAATTATTATTTATAAATTAATTTAAAAAACAATTTTACTATAAATTTGGTTGAATATATTCTATTTGTTGAATATATTCTACATATAAAAATAAATTCATTTTCTTTGAAAACAATTTTGTGATATTAAAACCAAAAAGAAATACAATAAATAATTAAAATTATAAATGAGGTGGAATTCTTGAAAAAAAAAAAACGTCCGTAAGAGTCTAGAATGTAAATTTAATCTCAGATAGAAGTATATGAAATTGTATATAATGAATTCCATAAAAACTGATATAACTTTAAAATGAAAATATTACATTTGCTTAATTCTTGTAAAAGGATTGATAATAAATAAAACTTTTTAACAAGGGATTATATGGATTATCCACTTCCTCTTTTTTCGACTTATTTGGTAAAAACAAATTTGAATAATTTGAATTTGAAATTTAAGTAATATTTATTTATTTGCTCAAATTTGTTCAAATTAATATATTAAATAAATGTAAACTTAGGTGCGTGTTTTATAATTCTGGAAAAGTATTTTCTTTTTAGTTGCTTAAACATTATTGTAGCTAAAATATATAAAGTGATGTATTACATATATAAATGTTTCCAAATGTTCACATGACTAGCAAACTAAGGTATAAGTCACACTTGTAATGCTGGGAAATTTATAATAAATATTTATAATAATTTTATAATAATAAAATATGCAATTAAGCTTCAAGGACAACGAAGTATATTTTTACATTCTTAAAATACATAATAAACCACTTTTCATAGACAATCTTAATGCCCATTTTTCGTGAGTGTACACACCCCCGTTGGAGGCCTAGAACTGGCGTAAAAGGGCGGTGCAGGCGGGCTATTTATAGCTCGAAGATGCGAATCCTCTCGCTCTCCTGCACGCTCTCACTTTCACTCTCTTCCTCTCCAGCTCTCTCTCTGAGCTGCGCTCCGTGAGCAGCCCTCAGCCTGTTGCCTCTCTGCACCCTCTTCACCGCGATTCTGACGCGCTGCAATCATCTGGTTCTATGGTGTAATGGTTAGCACTCTGGACTTTGAATCCAGCGATCCGAGTTCAAATCTCGGTAGAACCTGCCCACCGATTAATATATATACTTTTTTTTCTATTCTTTTTTTTTCTATCATTTTTTTGGGTTTCCGAATTTGTTGTTCGTGTGTTTGTGTGTGTGTGTCAAGAGTGTCGCTTATCGGAGCTGGATGATTGACAGCGGTTTGGACCCTCTGCTCACTTTTATTTGCCCATGATGTTCGTGACGACGACGACGACGGCGATGATGATGATGATAGTTAAATAGTGAAATGGAAATTTGGGGGGAGTGGGGGGACTACGGGGTGTATTGGTCAATAGTCGGCACTTCATTGGTCATTATCTCGTTAATCAAGTCGACAAACTTGTTCGTTTATTTGCACAATTGCCATGGGCCACCCCGGAACCGAACCCGTACTCGGATCTCCATTGAAATGATTTTGGGACTGCGTTTTTTTTTCTTTTTGTATTTTTATTTATTTATTTATTATTTTTTTTTTTTTGTGACTGCGGTGTGAATTTGATTTGTGTCACGTGATATGACAAGGGGAGGGAAAAGTCAAAATTCGGATTGGTAATGGAAAAGGGATCAGGCTCGGTTCGGGTTGGGGAGGGAGAGATATGACATCTTTCTGGGAGAAAAAGGGAGAGGTGAAGTAGGGGGTATATAAGTGAGGGTGGGGGATAGCAGTATCAGTATCGGTGGTATATAATACCTGAACCCTTGCCAAGATATTTTATTTATTATTAACTGCTTTTAAAAGGCCTAATCAATTTTATTTTCTTATTTCAAATTAAGATCCGCTTTTTATTGAGTTCACTACATCACTTAAAATATGGGTTTAATATTTAATATATATAAATTTAATATTTTATATATAATGCTACAATATCAAATATAACTATAACATATAAAATAAAATAATGAAATATATATAAATTTAATATTGTATGTATAATTATACAATATCAAATATAATTATAACATATGTATAAAATAAAATAATAAAATATTATAACTATAATTCAGCCTTAAAAAATTTATGGGTAGATTTTTTAAAGAATTCAATATCATATATACATAGTTTTCTTTACTAATTGTCAATCGTTTTTTGTCTTAATATTTTTTAAGGTTCCGAAATATTTTCAAAGGAAAATGTATATCAAAATTATTCCTGTAAGTCAAAAAAAGCTGTATTTATTATCTTACATGTATTTTTAAGAAAAGTTAAACCTTGAATAATTGCTTAATTTCCGTAAAATTAATAATCCTAATTTCCGTAATATTATTAATACAAATATCATCCTAGAATAAGCTTTATTTTTAAGTTTAAACATATAACTTATGTCTTTAGAATATATATATAGGTATCCACCCTTATTAACCTATCTTCTACATTTAAACCAACTTTGTATTCTTTGTATCTTTGTATCTTTTTTCATATGACCTATCTTTTGTATTCTTTCTATAATGGAAAAAATCTGTTAAAATGTCTTTAAAAAAAAACTGAATATATACATATATTCTGAATTAAGTTATGTGAAAATGCTATAAATGTTTTTTAAGTCTTCTGATCCACAGTAAAAAACTAAAAACCAATTACCTTCGAGAGCATCTGATCATCGCTTCTGCCCAGTCCGAGCTTCCTTTCGTGTTTGCTTGTCAAACAACAACTTTTTTCCATTCATTTTTTTAGTTTTTTTTTTTTTTGCTTAACTCTATTTGGAAATCTACGGTTCCGTAATAAATTTTGTTTCTGTTTTTTTTTTTGCTTTTTTGTATGTGTGTCGGCCACTCGTGCAAATGTTTAGGGCACAGTTAAGTTACGGACCGGCCTTCACTTAGGCTTTTTCTATTAATTTGTTGTTTTTTTTTAAGCGGCCCTTTAATGGTGGTAAGATTTTTGCGCTTGGCAACAGCTGGGCCATGAAGGGTTTGGCCAAAAATGAAAAAAAAAAACTTAAATTGTAGAAACGAAAAACCAAAAACCAAAAAGTAAAAGTTGCTCGAGCCGATTCTATGGCTTAAAACTTAGGGCCGGAAATGTTAACATAAATTTTCACAAACTGGCCACGGACCATCAACGATGGATGGATGTATGGTTTTTTTTCTTTTGTATTTTTTTAAGGGGTATTTTGGGGCTAATTTTGGATAGAGTGGTGGAGGGAAGGGGGCTGTGCTTGGGGGGCTGGACAATCGACGGGTAGTTGTCGCGACTCAATTAGCGAAATGCCTACGAGCTTTGGCACTGTGCGGAGACCCCCCTGGACATGGGACATGGTTTGGTCATCATTATATGTATGTATGTATGTATGTATGTTGGCCAGCCATGGGATTTGCCACTTACTCCGAGGCCTGTGGCCATGTGTCCCCCCCTCCCATTAAGGCTTGGATATGATCAACTAAATGGATACCTTATAAGTGGGCAGAGCGAGAAACTATGGAGGGGCGAAAGGCGCCTCCAAAAAGGTCTCGGGAAAAAGGGGTGCTCCATGTTAAAATGTTGATACTTTCTAAGTCCTAGGTGGTAATGTAGTGGCTCTTTATGTTATGTTTTTTGGGATCTTTGGTAACTTTACAATAACAAAAAAACAATGCCACTGAAATTTGCCTTCAGAGAGGTGGTCTTTTGAGTATTCAAAAAGAAAATGCTTGGAAGATGCAATGCAAAAAATATATATTTATATTTATATTTATGTCTCCTATATTTTTACCATATAATCTTACCCTTTTTTTCGAGCTATTGGCCAGAGATCAACTGAAACTGGTAGAAGGAAGCCGCTTGGGGCAGCATCTCCTCCACCACGGAAGGCTGCGAAATAGTGACGGGGCAGCGCATCTCTGTCGTCGACCTTCTTGCGAGAGACAATTGTTGCGCGTGTGGCCCCCCAGCCCCACACCTCCCTACCCCCTTCCCCCTCCCTGGGTCGTTTTCCTTTTTCCCCATTCCCATTTTCCATTTTCAGCCCGTAGTCCCCAGGCGTCTGCCCGTTACAATGTCTATTCATTTATAACGAATTTCAACATTGAAATGTTTAAATTTGTTTTAGCGGCCAGAAGGAACTGGCGTCGCATCCCTCAAGCCCCAAAAAAAAAAGCAGAAAAAAAATACAAATCGTTTGCGTGTGTCTGTCTGCAGCTCCACTCATTCACAGACAAGCTGTACAGGGCTCAATCGATATAGGGAACAGGGAGTATACTTCATAGATTAAGGGTAAATAATGGTTGGATTTTACATAACATTAATATTATTTTTCTAACTAAATAAATTAAATTAAATCTAATGAATACACAATATAATATATACATATAAATATATATTAAGTTTTGGGAATATTATTAATTTATATATAATATTAATATATTTATATATATTATTAATATTAATATTAACCCAACATTGGGCATGAGATATATCGGAAAAAGCCATTCACAAGCAAATGATCTTCGTGTGCGTCGCTCTTTCCACGCTTTTTGTTTTTGAACTCTCGAGAATTCGCCTTTCTAATTCAAAATTTCAGTGTCATTGTATTTGTTAATATATAATATTTTTAGTTTTTTAACGAACACCAGAATGGGAAAGAAAATAGTTTATATATGCGTTGGCCAACACACATGATTTGTTTTTACAATGCGTCGGGCAACACACATGATTTGTTTTAACAATCATGAAAGAGCAAAGCTTAATCTTTCTTGACGTCAAATTTCAGTGGCATTGTTATATGTTTTTTTAATTTGACAAATTGTTGAACTCAAACGACCATATTTTGGCACGACTTCCTGAACTTGGGAGAGCTTAAAAACCCATTGTGTGCCCACCTATGGTTTTATACAATTATATTTATTTATTTTAATACATTCATATACTTAATATTACATATTTTATTTGAATATTCCAAACAAAGACTATTAGTTATAAGTAACAATAAATTACAAAAAACCCTAAGCTCTCTTGTGGTAACAACCAGACCATCTGGTGAGTCCCTACTGTAACCCCTTGCATACACACACACATGTGCGCTGACTTATATTCATGTCGTCTGGCTGTCTGTCAGGGCCGGGTACTGATGTCCAAAAGACATTAGTTCGTAACTTAATTAATGTTTTTGTGTTAATTGCCGGCGCAGCAACAAAATTTTAGAAACAACAAAAAAAAAAAAAACTCGAAAATGTTCGACAACGCAAAAGAGTGGCAAACAAAGGCAAAAAGAACAGCAAAAACTTAAAACAAAAAAAATTAAATACAAGAAACTAGGCAAAAAGACAGGCCTATGAATGAGCCAGGGCATCGGGAATTAAATTGTCAGCCATCGAGGAACAAAACTAGCCAGATATCGATCGCAACAAGCCCGGCATTGTGTGTTTGGGCATTCCCAGAAATACGCGCACTGTACAAGGCGTGACCCAAAAACTAAAAAAAAAAACAACAACAAAAAATAGTGACAAAAAGTGATCCCAAGTCAGCAAGATAGACTGTCTCAGATGCGTGTATTTATGGGTTTTGGAACACAAGTTGGCCAATTTGATGCCCAACTAGATAGCGTCTATTAGGCCTAGGCCAGGCTTTGATTTAAGGCCCAACTTTTTGCCCAGATTTCGACGGGTTATTTGTCAATGGGTTTTGATTAAATGGTTTAATAGAGATTTAACTCGATTAGTCGGGATTTATTCGCATATATGTTTTATATGTCCTATTTGCATTTTAAGTTTTTGATTTGTATCTGTCTCTTTTTTTTAGATTTGTATTTGCAAAAAATGTGTATATTTATTACTTTTAATCTTAAATCTTTTATGCATTATCTATTTTAATTTTCAAATAGTTTTTAAACAATTTGTAACTTTCTAAAAGTATACATTTTAAATTATTAGAAGCCTCTTTGATGAATTAAAACCAACCTTAGGTGTTTATCTTTTAAAAAATCTGTTAAAAATCATTTTAAAAATGCCTAAGCTTTGAAGCAGTAGTTACTGAAAAAAAGGTTATATATTAAGTATAAAAAAATCCGCCTGGGGAAAAGTTAAAGGGCCTCTGGTAACTTCGCTGCCTTGGAAACGCAACGAATCCATCACAGCCCTTTTTTTAGGGGGGTATTTCAGTGGGGTTTAAGGGGGTTTCATTGGGGAACTGTCACCGGGGGGTCACTTTTGCCACTTTGGCACTTCCTCGGCCGAACATTTCAATTACGAGTTTTCGGCCAAATGTCAAATGGCTCTCAGCGGAGAGTCAGACAAATTAACTGATGCATAATTCACAAATGCACGGCTGCAGTGTTAATTTCGGCAAACAAAAAAAAAAAACAAAAAAATAGAAATAGAAAATTATATTCCAAATACAAAACAGCAACCGACCGACCACTTATGGATAATTTTTTGGTAGCCAAAACCGCAATGGTGACGGCGCCAATAGAGAGAGACACGGTTTCGCTTATGGACATTGGTGTCATAATATTTGCAATGTACTCGATTTTGGTTCTGGTCATTTCTATATTATTTCTATTTTTTTTCCTAAAAATTTGTCTGATATTTTTGTGGATTTTATGCGGTGTTTTGGTCTAAAAACAGATTCAGCGCAAAGGGAGATTGCGTTGATTAGAAGCAGCCAATTAGCCGCTTAGAGACAGCCACCACAACTATTCCGATACAAAGTATACAAGGTATATATATGTATGTATATATGTATGTAGTATATATATATATATGTATACAATTTGCCCAACGATGACTTTGCAATTTGGCTAAAACCAAAAACTGCAGGCTGCCCCCGCACAGTTAGTGAACTCACACCGAGTCATTGAACAAGTGGGTCTCTCACATAGATACACGATATCTGGGGTACCCATTACAAGGTTAGGTTCTTCTAAGGCAAATAGCAATAATTAAATATTAAATAATAATAATATAATTGGCTAATAGAAATAATTAAATATAAAATAATAATAATATACAGGGCAAATAGCAATAATTAAATATAAAATAATAATAATATACTTGAGGCACGCCCATTTGATAATACGAAATCTATGCCTTAAGTTAATATTATTTAATTTAATAAAGAAAATCCTCAGTAAGGGCATACAAAATATGATTGCATTGTATTTAAAGACTGTAACTAGCAAGGTTGGTTTCGCGTTTCACTAAAAGTTTGCAAAATGCTGAACCTAAGAAATATCTCAAAGGGTTTTTGTTTTCCATATTAAGATGCCGCACGCCATAAAATGTATTTCTCACACTTATTTTTCGTGTTGTACCTAGCAATGGGTACTAGTTCTGTTGCCATAGAGACAGAGAGAGAGAGAGAGAGAGAGAGAGAGAGAGAGCGCTCTTCTCGCTACTATAGTAGCAGTACTATAGTACCCATTGCTAGGTACAACACGAAAAATGAGTGTGAGAAATACATTTTATGTGTGACGACTGTATGTGTGTACATGAATTCTCACCCAATCTACATCTCAACGCACACATGCAAGAGGATTCTATTCTTAGATTTTAACGCTCTCAACTTTTTAAAAAAAGAGAGAGCGCGATTTTTTTTCAGGAAAAAAAAACGTAATCACAACAGAAGCAATACAACCGACACAACTACGAGGGAGAGACTATTATAAGTTTCTTATTAAAAAAAAGTTGGAGCTGTGTTGAAAAACTCTCTCTCTCTCTCTCACTGTTATATATATACAGAACTTAGCGAAATCATACCAGGAGTTATATAGCAATTGTACTGCCATATAAAATGCATAACTAAAATTGATGCAATATCTAAAGTCTACATTAAATCGATTCCAGATGAAAACCTTGAAAATATTAGCCATTATTGATACAATTATATTAAATCAAAGTCTATAATGTTCTCCAAAGAGTACATAAAGCATCTCTAGTGCTGATATACTCCTGTTACTTTAAGGTAATACCCTCGACGAATATCGATTCAATGTCTGAAGTCTGACTAAGCCGGCCGGTCGCGTTGACGCTAACAACGATGACGCCATCTGGTGGGCAACTACGGCGACGCTGTCAGTGATTTTTCCTTGGCCATCCCCGCCCCCATTACACCACCACCCTCCGCTCCCCCTCCCCCCCATCTCCTTCCCTCTTTCCCCCTCCCCTTACCCACCCAAAAAGCTGCTTAAAGACATCGTTGTCGACGCATTTGGCCGCGCCATCGTCTGCGTTTTTGGCCCCGGCAGGTTTTTCCTTTTGGCCAGCCTCGTGAAAATGCATTAGCCGCAGCCCATGATTCATGCCACAGTCGCAGAAAATAAAAAGAGAGAAAAATATAATAAAAAAAAAAAATACAGCAGAAAATACCAAGTGGCAGAGAACCCCCCGTCGTATGGATTTTCCCATTTGGCCCCGATTTGCCGGCCGGGCCCAAAATCCATGTTAATTTCTCGAGTGCTTTATTGTCTGGCCAGAGTTCAAGTGGCGATATAGGTATCTGTAGCTGTAGCTGTATCTGTATCTGTATCCGCAAGGCAAGGCAAAGCACACAAGTATCTAGACGCAGGACATCTGCAAGTTTTAATCGCCGATTTAATGGCTTCAAGTCGTTGAGGGTCATTGCTGTCGCCAATTGCCGCCGCCAGGTGGCCGCCGTTGTGGTGTAGCTTACATACAGTTGAGGATTTTACGCATTCATTTTATACTATTAATTATAATAAAACCAAAAATAATAATAATAATAATAATAATAATAATAATAATAATAATAATAATAATAATAATAATAATAATA
>JAEIIU010049388.1:0-30444 GCA_018874675.1 Drosophila baimaii | reverse complement strand
GCTTCAAAAAAGAAATACCGATACCCTAGTGCGATAGATCGAATCCCGGAAACATGCTAAACCTTATCCCTCACACACTCCCCCACCAAAAACTATCCATCCAAAAAATACAGGCCTGAAACTATCCTAAAAGCAATAAATACATTCGTCTCACGATAAAATTAAACTACCACCCCGCCAATAGTATATGCACCCAACTCTTTCACTCGATAAAGAAATCTCTACCCAATCACAAGTTTTTATACACAGACGGCTCAAAAGCTAACTACATAGTCGGCTACAGTATTACCAACGACACCGACCCAATCCAGACCGGACTCCTACACCACTACTCCTCCGTTCTCTCCAGCAAAATCATAGCTATTCACGAAGGCGTTCAAATTTGCACACGAACCCCAGGGAAACATGCAATATGCTCCGACTCTCTAGCCTCCCTAAAATCCATAGCAAACTTCAACAACAACCACTCCCACTATTCCACAATAATAAGAAATATAATAACAAATCATTTTCACAAAATAAACCGACAAAGCAGCTAAGGAAACACACAAACAGCCACTCATTTTCACACAAAACTTCAATACTAAAGACATTAGACAACACATTAAAAACCAATTTATCTACAAACAAAAAAAACTTCTTAACCAAACCTCACAATGTGAACCATTGTGATCGCAGAGATCGCAAAAAACACCCCATTAAACTCCCCATTAAGAAACACAAAACTTAATAGACAACAACAAATAATAGTTAACAGGCTACGCCTGGGACATACTCAACTTTCAAACGCCCACTACATAGACAAAACGCTCCCGAGTACCTGTCCCCTCTGCAATAATGCCGCAATAGATATCCAACAAATCCTCGTGAACTGCACTGACCTTTCCCAATTCAGAAGCATGTCCTTTACACACAAAAGGCCCCATCCAACTCCTGGCCAACCCCACAACCGAAAACATAATCAAAATCCTTTCCTTCCTCCACAAATCCAAACTGACCCACAAAATATAATTTCATTGTCTAAATATAGCGTGTCAATCTTGTAAATACTCCGATCGAGCGGTAGCCCTTAGAAGCTAATGCTCAAAACAATGTTAGTTTTTAGTTTTACCTATAAGTTAGCTTTATATAAAGAAATAAATAAATATGTATACGAACTATCGTAGGAAATCAAATAGGGATCGGCAGAGCCTCCGAAATATGATCTTGCCATGATTTCTATGGTGTCTGCTCACTAAGCAATCTCTGGAGATACCACATTTCGTTGTTTCTCTCTCAATCTGTTCAATCCCTCGTCCCTCGTAGTAGAGCCCACGATACGGTAGTCTCATTGAGAGAGCTGCCCTCTTTTGAGGAGTATTTTCCCTTTCTTTCTAAAATGCTAAGAGTCTTCAACAAACAAATAAAAAACCATTGAAACTATCTTATATAAGGTAGAACCTTAAAGAAAAAATGCTAAGCTCTCTCAGAGAGCAGCAAAAAGTAGCCTCTCTCTTTTGCCACTGCTTGTACATTGCAGCCAAGGCGTGGAAGAAAGACCGAAGGAGCTATGGGGCAAAGACATACATAGCATAGAATCTTTCGATTCCAGTATTTGTCGAGGGAATATGAACAGGAACAGGATCAGGGGAACTGTGAAAAAAGAATCTTAAAGAAAGGGGCAAGCTCAAGGAATATTATTGAAGGTACTAAATATATATTAAATAGATTTATACGCACCTGTGATGTTTGTGATATTTTATAAATAACAAAGACATTCGGCTTACGAAATGATTTGTTTTTCCTTTCGTTTATTCCAACATATTTATTTAATTGGTATTATTGTTTCAAGTATTACACAATATTAATGCTATTTTGTTAACTTGTTTTTTTTTTCTCGTTTTTATTTATAATTAATATTATTATTAATTTTATTATTATTATTATTACTAAATATCGATCACATTTCCTTTCAGAACGTCTCTCATTCTCATCGTTTTTATTCCCTGTTCGCTTACAAACTCCTTCTCTCACACGAGCCCTACAATATTACTCGCCTTACGGAAAACTAAACACGGTGTTGAACTTAAAAGGTAACTATACAATATACAAATAAAAGAGGAATATACATTTAAACAATTTAATTTGCAATAATAAATAGAGTTTCCTTTTTTGTTTATTTGTTAATTATTGCTTCTCTTTACATTCGCCACGGGGGAAGTGGGGTGGGTGGTTTGGAATAGGACAATGAGACACTAGACAAATAATATTATATATAAAAAAAAAAAAAAATACAGACACAAATTGGAAAGCGAGACTTGCAAAAATCAAATCTACGCTAATACTACATAATTGGTTTGTGTAAAGTGTAAATTAAGGAATTAAGTAGGTTCTATTTATGACTATTTTTTTTTGCAAATTTAATATTTTTTGCTGCGAAAGAATATCAAACAAGAACCGAATGGGGGGCCGAGGCACTGCGCCCAAATGTTATTATCGGCTTTCTTCGTCTTCTCTTCTCCCTATACATGTACATATATTTTTTTTTTGTTTGTTTCAAATGTGTATATAATATTGTCCTAAAAGCCTTAAAAAATATTTAGCAGCACGCCTGCAAATCCACATATGCATGATATATATATAGGGTATAGATCATATATCCATATATCATGCATACGTTTTCGGTAGAGCAAAAGGAACACAAGCAAAAGCCATGTGATGAAGGACACAATGTAAAAGGATCTCTCAACTCTCAATCAATATATCTTGCCTAGAAATTAGTTCGTTTTCGTTTCCGTTTCCGGTTCTGGGATTGGGACTGGGAACTGGTAGGTAGGCTATATACTTTCAGTTTCTATGTTTCTATATATTTCTTTTAGGTACATAACAGTTCTTTATATTGTGTGTGTATGTGTGTGTGTGTGGTGTATGTGTGTGGTGTGTGGTGGTGTGTGTGTGTGGTGTGTGGTGTGGCTTGCCCTGTTGGTTTATCGTTTTACGTTTTACGTATTCTCTCCCTCAACTAATTCTGAGTGTTGTTATTAGCTAGCCTGACCTTTAGTTGGGTGCATTAAGGGTCTCCATTCCGGCAGCATACTCCATGCCCACGGACATGGTTATGAGCCACGCCACTGCCAGCAGGCTGCTGCCCAGCAGGTCACCCAGGGCCGTCAGATAGGGAATGGCCGAGTTATCCGGATCGATCTTCCACTTCCACATCGCGTGCACAATAATGTGGGCAATGTACAACAGCAGCATCACCTGAAATTATGGCAATGGTCCATTAAAAGCTGGCTAAAAACTAATGCAGTTTTTGTTTATTATATTTCCTAATTATCCCCAATTAAATAAGAGAGATTAGAGAAGTTATTAAATCAGCAGGCAGCTCAAGGCTAATAGTCACAAGTGCCATTAAGACCAGCAACTCCCGGGAATCTTGCGAATTAATTGCGACTTAAATGAAGTTCATAATTCTATAACTTAATGAAGATTTCTCTCGATTCTCTAGACTCACCTGAACCAAACTGGCGGTCAGATAGGACAACACAAACACCCAGGTGACCGTCGAGGTGCCCATGTTGATATAGTCAGCGGCAAAGATGAACAGAATATTGCCCGGAATTGACATGGCGATGAGAATTCTCGCCGTCTTTGCATAGGGAACTGTGGATTAATTAATTTATTCGTTATTCGTTAATAATTCTCAATCAATTGTTATAGTTCATGGTACCTCCTTTGAAGAGCGCCCTCCAAGGCCACTCCAAAATCTTCGCGTGCGGTGGTATAATGCCAATAATTGAGCTCTGGTGCAGCATTGTCGATATCTTGCTGGCCTGCACCGACACCAGATTGCCGCCAATTCCATTGATGATCGGTTGGAATACCACAAAGCCCTTAAATACCTCAACGGCGGCATCCAGCACCAGGCCACCCAGTCTGAAAAATTAGGTTGTATATTTTGTAAATAAAAATGTTCTGCTAACCAGGTTTTGGGAAAGATAATACTCTTATGAAACAACATTGTTTAAGCTATTCAAGGACTTAATTTCGTTATGTTTTCGGACTTTTAATGTTTTGCAAAATATATTAATATAACTGCATTATGTATTATTTTAAATACATTGTTGGCCAAAATAAGTATGTAGTTTGTATTCAACACCAGGCCTTTTAAATTTAATTAAAGCTATATAGTTTGTGTATCTGAACACTACCCCTTTTAAATGTAAATAAAACTATATTCCCTTCCACAATTGTAGTGAACATATTTCGAGATTATTTACTAATATATTTATCATATCTATCAGCATTGTTCCATAAAAAAGTGTTCTTTTTGACATAAGTTAGTAGTTAAAAAGTAGATACATTTTTTTTTTATAAATCCTAAAAAGCTTAAATATATCGAAACTGATTTTAAAACAATAATCACGATAAGTTATTCTAATCGACAAAAGTCTATCGATAAATGTGCTCATCTCTAATGAAAACAACTTTTGGGACGATGTGGCAAGAGTTGGGAAGTCTAAAAAATAAACTAAAACTAGGACAATGTTAAAATATTAACTTAAAAAAAATTCTGTTAAAGCTGTTGGTATTGCTTAATTACTTAATGTCTATTTTAGCCCAAAACAATAATGTTTAATTAAGAATTAAATATAAAAATAACGAAACAATCATTTCTATTATATGTTTATTTTGATTTAAATCCTTTAAACTGAAGTTTACGCTAACAAAAACTGGCTTCGTTCCCATTGTGTACTTCTTTAACGAATTTGAAGCCTTTAAGTCACCGCTTTGCCTGCTTAAAAATTGATTGAAGTGGATGTTTGTCTTTAAACGTTTTTTGTTTGGGGTATTGCAAAACCCCAAGTCATGGCAAATAATAACGCTGCAAGGTTCTAATCCTACTTATAACTCTAATTATACACGCGCTTGACCGACACGAGTCAGGGACAATTTGCGCGAATATTTTCCCAGGCTACTTATTCCCCAGATTTTGTATAAATAGCAGTTGGAGACAATGGCCAAATGCTTGGACATGATTTGGCACTAATAAAATAGTCAGATATCTAAATATAGCAAGCAATTGACGATTTCTGCCTTATCATTGCCCCGATTCTCGAGGCTCTAGAGTCCATCATCCGATCTGATCGCATGGATTGGATTGGATTGGATTGATTTTGAATGGAAGAGTGCGCAGTGCGCAGTACTTACCCACTTATGCAGAGGGCCGAGAGCACTGGCACCCATCCGCTCTTCAGCACGGGACGCGTGTACTCGTTCCTGAGCACGATCATCACCCACATGGGCAGCAGCACCAGGTAGCAGCACACCACAATGAAGGTGATCCACAGATGCGTTTCTATGGGGAAAAATCATTCATAATTATTATTTACGATAAATAAAAGCATAAAATATATAGAATATTATAGAAAATTAATTGTTAATAATATTTTAAACATATATCTCTCCTTAGTTCACTTACTGATATGCTCGTACAGCAGCGACGCGATAAAGGAGAGCAGACTGATGGACACCACATCGCCGATGGAGGCGGCCAGCGGTGTTGCCAGGTTATCCGGATTGAGGCGGAACTTCTGCGAGAACAGGATCACGGCCACCAAAACAAAGTCTAAAATTGCAATACATACATTTATAATATATTAATGGTAAGTAAAGGGTACTGTTAAATAAATCCTACCCAGCACAAAGCACGACGAGGTGGCCGTGAACATGGCCGAGGCCGTTAGGAGCATCATATTCTCGAAGTAAAACTCGCCGGTCATGGCCGCTCCCACGCTCACGGCGAACATGGCCACCAGGAAGGAGGCCACAGTCGCCTGGACCTGTACCAGCGCTATATTGCCCACTATCATCCGCACTACGCTCTGTCGACTGGTCATGTTGCCCAGGTTCACTTGCGTGGAGAGGCGCGATGCCAGGCACATGTCCAGGTTGCCCTTCAGTCCCAAAAGCGCCGGCACCAGGATAAACAGTTCGCTGACATTCTTAAAGACATACCATTTCTATAAATAAAGAGAGAGATTAGACATTGGTTTACTAATATAATTAAATATTAATCTCACAATAAATGTCTAATATTGGGATACTCCCTTAAGCCATGCATTTTTTTATATGCAAATATACTGCTAAGCTCAATTTTAGATCGACTAACATCGATGTTTTTTTGCAGCAATAGGATGTTCAATCGATTAACATCGGTGTTTTTACAGCTATAGGATTTTAGATCAACCAACATCGATGCTTTTGCATCTATATGATTTTAAATCGATTAGTATCGATGCTTTCCCCAGATAAATCGATGAACATCGATATTTTCTCCAAGCTTAGGATTTTAAATCGATTAACATCGATGATTTCACAGCTAAAAGATTTTGTATCGATTAACTTCGATGTTCTTGCAGCTGTATTAATAGACTTAGAATCGATTTTTGCACTATGTTTGCAATATCACCGATATTCCTGTCTTATGGTCTCATGAACGTGGTTATGCATTTTTTAAATTTACAAACCTTGTCTTACATGAGCAATGAAAACATACATATTAAGACCAACAAGCATTTGTTTTGTCTTGTTTGTGATTTTGTTAATTCCTAATGTAAATACTTGATTAATTACCCAGTACTTCGCCCCGAGTACGTGGCATTTACAACCCTCAAAATATTTCAAATTTTATGGAGGGCAGTAGCCTTAATCCAGATTTCTGTGAACATCAAATCCCAGCAAGATTTCCAAAATATATCGGTTAATTGCGGGCACTGGCCGCCTGTAACTGGCTCCATCTCCAGTTTGGCCCAGAACTTTTACCATCAATTAGCGGGCAAATTAGACATTTACTATCCAACAACATACGAGTTCGCGGCCATAAATAACATTCTGAAAGGAATTGTGCCAATTCACCGAGTACACACAATAAAGGGGGTAAAGGTTTATAAATAGCCAAGTCTCTGGGTTTGTCTGGGCCTGTCTGAGTCTGAGGTTTTTGTTATGTTTGGACTGCAAGTGAGTGAGTGGAGTGAGTGCTCCTCAAGTCCGGCTAATGTTTTATTCACACGCTTCGAACATGTGCTTCAGTCTCAAACGAATCGATTATGGATAGGCGACAGGCGAAAGGCTTGCCATCTAATATCACTTATCGTAATAAATAATAATTCCTAAATATATTATACGTATTTATTCGTATGCCGTTGAATTGTAAAGATATGTTATCGGCTTAATTGCTTTAATTTATTGAACTGCACATCGATGTCTTATAAATTTGTTATTAATGTTTGCAGAACATATGCTAATTGCAAAGTTATGTACGACATAGTCACTAATATTAAAGGTAGAATGTTTTAATCACTTATTTAATTTATTCATAAATTAATAATTTATTGTTTACATAGTTGGGAAAAAGTTTGTTAAATAAATTGATAAATAAAACTGCAACTTGATGCCAAAGTCTTGCAAAGATCTTGTCAAAGGTAAGTAGATGACTTGGGTTTACAGCTGCTTCTGGCCTTGTCCAGGGTCTTCATCAGTACCATGCTTTCTAACCGATCTCAGTTTACCAAATCAGGGTGGTTTTCACTAGTTTACAAGGACCCCGGTTGGAAATTCTAAGACAACGCAAACCATTGGCATTGTTTTCCCATGCTGAGGCGGTCCCTTGTGTGCTTTGCACATTTCCGTAGTATCATCAGGGGCAAACTCAATGCCAAAATACCGAATAATTTAACTTTGAATTCTTTCTTTGTTGTCTCCCAATTTCCAAAATTAAATTCAATCTTTATTCCTTATTCACTTATTTGAGTTTAACCTCCAATTTCTCCTTTATCTAGGGCATGGGCACCACCGCTTCTTGGGAATATTTCCCACTCACAAAAAGATTAATTGCAACAAATACTGTGTGATTTTCTCGCTTTGCGCTTGACTTAGTGCAAATCTTTTTTAAACGGGCAATCACACTGAGAGAGCCCTTACAATTATACAATTTTACAACTTAATTTGATGTAATTTACGCTGACTTTTTTCTTGAATACTTATTTGTTAGGCTCATCGTAAAGACTTACACCTACAAACTAATAGAGCGCAGAGAATTACAGCACAGAGAAAACAGTGCAAACAAGTTGACTGAATAAATGGATTATAATAACAAATATTACAGAATACATTCAGAATCTTCAATTTATCTGGGATAATATCTGGGATTGGTTTTCGTTATCCTGTGGAACCTGGGTTCTGGGGTTCCCAGAAAGTTCTAAGAACCCTTTGTACTTTTTTTAAAATAAATTAAAACTCACCTCAACGCGTCCCAGTACGATTCCAGCTCCGATTGTTCCAATGCCGGCCAGGAAGAACGGTATGGAGACCTGCAGCAGGATAGTTGTCCACTTCTCCTGCTTGATTCCTGGCCTATTAAGGGCCAGCTTCTCCTCGGAACTGCCATTGATACCGGCAATACTGGATGCATCTGCTGCAACTAGGGCACCCGATCCGGGGCCGCCAGGTCCTCCTCCTCCTCCTCCTCCACTGCCACCGCCGCCGCCGCCACTCGCCGCTCCAGGATCCGGTTCGGAGGATGCTATGGACGTCGTGATGATTGAGCTTAGTGAACCAGTTGTCGAATGTGGTAGGCCCGACAATTTCTCATTGTCGGGATCTGGGGTTCGATGTGGGGGTTGTGGGGAGAATTGGAGGATTGGAAGAAACGAAACGAGAAAAAAGGGATTGCAAGATGCGGGTTAGTCTTGGGATCGGGCACAGAGAACAAGTGTGCCCACAAGTGGGCCTCCGGATTAGATTAGGTGCTCGGGTCTCTCTCTCATATACATACTATATAAGGCTAAGTGCTGAAGTGTGCGTGTGTGGCATGCATCTAAATTTAGCAGCATTATGCAATTAGCAAGGCAATTAATTAACATCACTATAAATTAACCATATAAACATACTTATATACACATATGCATGTCACTAATTTTCTGTATTTTATTTATTTCAATTCGCAACGTTTTTACGCTTTTTTTCAAACGTTTTTTGTTGTTATTTTTACAATCTCCAGGCGGAGTCTTCTTCAACGAGAGATTCAAAAAAAAAAAACTCGTTTGAATAGAATTCTCGTATATTTTGTTTGCCTTTTCGGTTTCTGTGTCGACTTGTAGCCAAGTTCATAAACCACGAATCGTTCGTCCATAAACAAATTCGCCAACCGTCGAGACAGCGACAATTAAACATCACAAAAATAACAATTAAGAAATGCCATAATCAGAGGTTTGCCAGGGCAAGAACAATTGGATACCCTTTCTTTGTCTTAATTTATATTATCTGTTAAGTGATATATATATAGAGTATATTCTCTGTAAAATACACACAAGACTTTTGTTCTAGAATCTAGATTAAATACTTTTTATATATTATCTACATATATATTTGATATATGCATAAATTTACAAATTGTTTTAAAATGGTTTTTACATGTTGCAAAGCTTTTGCTTAAGTAGAAAGTATGAGATGGATAGATGAACTCCATTTGTACAATTCTGACCATCATTAACATTTGTATTAATAATTAATTAAAGGGAACCAGGCTAGTAACGTGCGCTTTAAAAGAGCATGCTTGATACTAAGTAAATAGTTAAGATTTTTGTGCATTTTTTTTAACCGCAAATAGTCCAGACAAGCACAAGCCGGGGCGATTATTGCATGGGATTAATGTAATATAAAATGGAATTATAAAGAATATGCATATATGAATGAGTACGAAAGCAAACAAAGTGTTTAATAAAAACAACTCAGCAGAGATGTGTAAATAAAGATAAGTCAGAAATAGAGACAGAGAGAGGGGAAAAAATGAAACGGATCAACAGCTTACATATGAAAGTAAGTGTGACCAAAACTGTAAAAACTTCTCGATAAAGGCCTATGTACACGAGAGTATCTGCTTTGCTTATAGAAATGCTATAAGCAATATCTATGGTTACAAAAGCGAACAAGTTACAAAATTAAAAAGGAAATGAGCCAGAGATCCCAAATATAAATGTATATATTTGCATATCAAGAGTAAATACAAAAGATAGACCAAAAATATAGAGAAAAAGACAAAGAGAGAGAGAGAGAGAGCGATATATGGTATTTTTTGTGTGTGTTTTAATGTGACCAAAAGAAACCTCAAAAGATACTCGAATAATCCCTATCTACACGGCAAGTTCTGCCGTAGCAAGTACAACGTCCTTCACTTGTTCCTGCTGGGATTACTTGGACTCACCGTTTCCATTGAAAATGGTAAACAATCTGTATTTATCATCCGGTGCCACATCTAGCGGTGTTGTTGCTGTCAGTGTGGACAACTGTTGTTGGTATATTGGTGGTGTGGCATATGCAGATGGTGGCGTTGTTGATGCGGTGTTGTTGTTATTATTTGTATTATTGTTGTAGTTGTTGTTGTTATTATTATTATTGTTGTTGTTGTTAAAGAGGCCAATATTAATTGTGGTAGGCGGGGGATCATCATCAGCATTATCGCTGATCATTTGCGGATTTACGTAGCCCGATAAACGACGCACATTCAATGGCGTCAGGCGTTGTTTCAGCTCATTTGGTGTTGTTGTTGTAGTTGTAGTTGTTGTGGAAGGTGTTGGGGTGGAAGGTATTTGTGTTGGTGTGGGTGTGGGTGGTATGGATGGTGTGTCCGTGGATGATGCTGGCTGTTGGTTGGGACTGTGCGGCAAGTTTGTCTGTTCGTTGGGCAGCGACATTTTAGCATTTGTTAGGGCGTGTGGTCGTGTCGTGTCGTGCGTCTAGGTCTTTAGGTGGTGCAGAGCAGCCCCGGAAAAAGGCGTGCATGTGTTGGCTCGTGTGTGTGGGGCCCTGGCCTTCGCAACTGAAACTCATCGACTAAAATATAAATTGAAACTAATCCTTTGCTGCCCCTCTCAGTGGTGTGAAATTTAATATTTTAAAACAATGAAAAAAATATACTCTAAACACAATTAACACAAATCATAAACTGTGTACTAATATGTATACTATTTTGTTTTTTGTTTTTACTATCGTTAATTTGTCTATGGACTTTGCATACTTTTTGTTTTGGTTTTTTCTGGTTTTTGCTTTTTTTTTTATTTTCGGTTTTCTTATTTTCAAACTATGACTAAACACAAACAAAAAAAAATAAATATCACACAATTATTTTGTTTTTAGATTAAATAATTAAATAAGTTAAGAATTATGGAAATTGCATTGATTGCTTTTAGTATTTTGTTGGCTTTCTTAGCTTTCAAGGAATGTATGAAGAATGTAAATCGGAACAAGAATTGAAAGAATCCGGAGAATCGTTTGGTTTACATTGTAGTGAAAATATGGGGAACGTTCTGGCGCCGTGTGTGTGTGTCTCAGGGTGTGTGCGTGTGTGTAGTCGTCCTGGTTGAACGTGGTTCTTGGGCAGGGATGGGGTCAAGTGTGGGTGCCTTTCTGGGAGTGAGTGGTGGTGAGAGGTAGTAGGTAGTAGGTAGTAGGTAGAAGGGCTGAGGTTGAGGTTGAGCTTAGTCACCGGACCGTTGATATGGCTGTAAGGCAACAACAACATTGTGTTTTTTCGCATTTAATTAAATTGTTTGGGTTAAAACAATAATTGGCTTGAAGGTGGTATCAATGGAAATTAACTAAGGCAACTAAACTTTTTAAAGATATCAAGTCAAGAGCCCTACGGAGCGGCAACACTTGTTTAGGGTTTTTTCTGGTCTAAGCTTTCTACATTTTCGAGACATTTAAGATTTATTAATAACCATATTTCTTTCAATTTAAGTCAAGTTTGAAAGGTCTGCCATTTCCTTGACTCGAAACAAGAGCCTGACCTGACCCAACATTTTTATTGTGGAACTTCCGCGTGTCTGAGGAATCAAGAAACCCTGACCAAGTAAGCCACCAACCGTGATGGTCAAAAATGGTTTGCTGTTTTGCTTTTTCGCAGGTTTTTCTGCCTTTTTTTTTGTTTGGACCTGTTTTTTATGTTTAGGTTTGGCCAAATTAAATGAGTTGGTAGCCAAGTCGGGTATATATAGGTCTGAAATGCAAAACTTAGGAGTTAACCCGTTTAATTATGGTCAAAAAGAAGACCCCCCTTTGCCTTGCAATTTGGAAGAGTATTTTATGTGGCCCCGAAGGGAAAAATCTAGATCTAGAGGAAGGAAGGATCTTTTGTGGATTTCCTCTACTATTTTATTATATTTTTTTATTTCCCATCAACTGACATTTACCGCTTGCTGGGCGATAAGATTTTAATTTCGCTTATTTGCCATCGCGTTGACAACAACACAGTTGGACACAATAAATTGCCGCCACTTGGCTTTGACAACTGGAAGTGTAAATACTGTTGACAGCGATGATTGAGGGGCAGATTCGATCGTAGTCAATCATCAGGCACTTGAGACAGCTAAGGGGTTATTCCACGACTTCTTTTGACTTCTTATCAACGTTTTTTTATAGTGAAAGCCTTGCGCGTCACAAATCAAGCCCACGCGTCGGGTACGCAATGCAGCAAATAGTACGAATAACCAATAACAGAGAACTCCAAGTATATACACCTGCATATGTCTTTAATCTACAATCAGTACGCACTTGAAAATGCCACCATAAACAGCCCCAAGGGGGAAGGTCAAGGAGTTTGTTATAAATTAAATAGATCACCATCGAAAGGCCCAGTATAATGCCAAAAATCAAGTGAATCCACAATATTGATCGTTGTGTAAGAAGAGAAAAGGAAATGTAGAATAAAATACAATATATTTCTATACATTTAAGATCGTATATAATTGGGTCATTCATAACAGCATCAATAAGCACTTGATGTGAATTTTTTGATATCCTTACGATGTGAAATGTATAAATATTTACTTAGTTATTCATTATTAACATTAATCGTTTTGTACGAAGAGAGAAGAATATTAAAAAATATTACTATAAAATTACTTATATTTCATTTCGCTATATATTTATCGGAAACTGCATCGATTGGCATTTAATGGAAGTTTTTCGATAACTAGAGATTGTGAATTTTATCAACATTTACTTAGTAATCATTTAATTTACTTTGTTATTAAGTATTACACATATTTGTGATATTTTCACATTATTCCGAATACTATAACATATTTTCTCTCATACTTCCAATAAATGTATGTATTTTGGGGAAGAAAATGTGTCTCCAAGCTGCCTTACCCCTGTGTAAATAATAATGTCTAATTACTTAGATTTAATCTAAGATTGCAATGCAACCCTATCGCCCACTCTGCCATTGATAAAAGCCCTGGTTTTTCCTTACAACAAATTTGGAAATGGCTAACCCATTTCTGATTAAAAAAGAGAATAAACACCGCCAGGAATAAATAGTCACAAGTTGCAATAAATATTGTTTTTTTTTTTTGTTTTTTTTAAATATAGTTTTTCAATCCCCAAATCTTATCGGTATTTTGTCGAACCAGATTACCGCTCTGATTATGGGGCAGTTCGGAAACAGTGAGAAAGTCGCAATTAAGCAGAGACTTGTTAACCAAATATTAATCTGTAAGACATCAACCAAGGAAATAAGAGATTTCCCTGCCGACGTCAAAGAAAGTCACTTGTCAACGACGTCAACGACTGGAGATAATGGAAAACCATATAAAGAGGCTATGAAAGCACACATTCTCATATAAATGTCAAATTAAATATTTAAACCGTCAATTTATTTTGCACCTTCTTGTCCGCAAGTTAAGCTTTCAGTCACTCTTTGTGCTAATCGTTAAATCCTTCTGATTCATTTCAGTGTAGACTCGAATAGAGAAAGATTTATGACCCAGATTGTGGAGAAAATTCTGAACAGCGAATATATCCGGTGCCCATAGTGTCACAAAGGGTTTTAAACAGTATTTGTTTATACCCATAATAAACAGTTATCAATTGTATATATGTTCTTTAATAAAGAATGTAGGTTTTGATTAGCTTTTAATTCGAATTATATTTTATTAAATATCGATTTAGGTATCTTTAAGCAGCTTTCAACAAAGGAGATGGTCACACGGGCAAGGTAAATTTGATCAATTAAAGAGAGGGTCACATTTCGAGTTCAAAAGGACGCCACAAAGAAATACTGTGATATAATCCCGCAAAATAAAGCCGATAATAGCGGAATTCTTTAAATCAAAGGTTCCAAAGGTATTACAAGCTACGAGTTATATTTTTGTAATTATTTTTTGTTATTTACTTTTAGTTTTAATTATTTATTATTCATTTTTTAAACTATACTCAATAAAACCCACAAATGTGTATTAAAAAGTCTTACAAGAGTCAATTTTCTCATATCCAAATATCCAATTACATGGACTCCCCAAAATTCCAACGAGCAGAAACCACATAACGCGCGTTACGTATACGCACTGTTTGCCAAAGCAGCAAACTCATTTATTTTCTTGTGTATTTGTGTGTGTGTTGTCGCGCAGCCTTTCGCGATTTTCAAGTTCAAAGTCAAAACAAAACACGTGGGCTGTGGCGAAAAAAAAGAAGGGAAAAAGGGGTTACTGGGTGCTTTTGCGGCTAAATTGAATTTAATTTCATAGGTTTTCTTTATTCGCAATACGGAACTGAGTCTCTCTCCCGAGACAGAGGGGAAATTGTAGTAATTGTCAACGGAAGGGAACGGATCCGCTGGGCATATAAATGCGCCTTGATTAGTGATGATTAGATGCCGCCGAACGACAATCGTCGTCAATCGGCTGCGCCGCCTTTCCGTCTTCCCATTTGGCTGGCTAATTTCTTTATGGCCAACCGTCTTATCGCCAGAAACCGGAGGGCTGAAGGAGCAGCGGTTGGCAATCGATTCGCAATGGTTATTGTTTTACAATCCACCCACCTCCTCCTCTTAACTTCATCACTTAAAATGCCAAAAGTTGCATTTTCTTTTCATTCCTTCGCACTTTTCGGTGTTTAGTTTTATTTCTGTATCATTTGTGTTATTTTATTTATGTATGTACATATATTTTTTGTTTGTGTCACTGGGCAGACGATTTGTCTGCGAAATTCCAGTTGGTTATGGAAATTTACGAAATGCCAATATCAGGTTTTATTCGGAACCAGTTGCTTGGTGTGACAAATGACGAATTGAACTAGTTCAGGCTTTAAAAGTGTCCAAAACGAGCGTGAAATATATTCAACAGGGAATTTATATGCTTTAACTTAAGATTAGACACCACATTAAATAGGCTGTTGGTGACAATAATAACTTTAAGATACGAAATCGTGTTAGTTCTTGACTTAAAATCAATTTTTATAACTAGAGAATCCTACCACTATGTTTGTATTATTTTAAGAAATTTAATTAAGTACGATATGCATACAATAAATAATAATTGGAAAAAATCGATTTCAACATCGATATATACGACTCTTTTGATTTTGCTATATCGATAACTTCGAATAAGGCGAAGAAAAAGTTGTATCGTGTGAGTAAGGAAAAACAATCTGCTATTGACTTAGACTTGTTTCTTTCTTGTTTTTTATATTTATTTCAACAACGAAATAATCGATTATCTTGGTTTTGGTGTATCGATGACCTCTAATAAGGTGAGGAACAACTCTTATCGTGTGAATAAGGCCAAAAAACAATGGGCCTATATACAGATTTAGATTTCTTCGTTCTTGTTTTTTTTTTAATAAATGAAAATGGTTTTAACATGCAATCATTTTTTTAGTTTAGAAAATTAAAGATGCGTTTCTTTGATTAGATCGACAATTTTTCTCAGCTCTGATAGTTATGTCTCAGCATCAAAGAATCTTTTAACATCCATTAAAAACTAGTTCCGATTTTAAATGCAAACACGAGCCAATAGAATTTGAATTTCGACACCTCTTCTTGTTCTAATAATACATACTAGAAAATATAAGGCACCACATGTATGTATGCCCCAATGACGAGTTACAAATAAGAGTTTTGAATACTAAACGAATTGAGAATCTAAGCCAACCGAATTTACAAATACCTTAGACTAAGATCCGGTCTGTGATTCATATAATAAATCTCAGCTCTTTGCTATATCAAATATACACATATAAAAAGTCTGGTAACTTATGCGCTATGAAAGAAATAATTAGTTTTTATGAGGGCTTTAATGCTGGCCCATTTTACAAGGTTTATAAAAACCCCCACAGTATCTAAGTCACTAAACCTTATTAAGGAGAAGATAATAATCCCTAGACATACGAGTCGGTTTACGACAAGGCGCCCCTTTATAAATGGTTTTAAAAAAAGAACAAAAATTATCTAAGGGGTTCCTTGGCCTGGAGATCTCGCTCGATCTCTCGATCACGCTTCAAAGGCTGAAGTACGAGATTGGCCAAAATAAAGAAGCCATAAACAGTATTCCACATATCATTTAATCTAGCGAACCAAGGTAAGCCGTTCATAATAAATCAATTTCGCTAATTATTATGGTTGAAATGCTGCACAGTGCAGTGATTAGATTGCTTGAAATTGATTGATGATTGATGATAAAATAAGAGCCAGAGTCGGGTATAAATCTTTCGCCGAGATTCGGTGAGATTTCTATGGCTTTTGGCAAACAAAATACAAGTGGTGGTGGGGGGGGGGGCTTGGGTATTTAACCCAAGAATGCCCAAGTGGCCTGCTGCACCGTCATTGTGGTCTTCATTTGTTTAATTTGCGAAACGTGCGCCGCTATATGGGATGCCCAGTCGCTAATTTCTATTCTAGTCAGCTCAAAAAAGTATCTCTCTCTATGGTCTGTGTTCTGTGCCAGACAGGCACATAAGATATAAAGATATAAAGATATATGTTCGCTGAGCTATCTGCATGCGGTGTTTGATTAAATTGTTCCCAGGCTTCATTAAAAGCGACTTTTGCCTCACTTGGAATTCCGCCCTCCTGCACCAGAACTAGGAAATGCATATTGAATAGGGTTATTATAGGTGTACCTTTGTCTTCCATATACATATGTACATACATACGAGCATGTAGTGCTGCAAGTCGAGTTCAACGGCTTATTGGGTTTATAAATCAATGAATTACCCACTATCCGTGATACATTTCTCACGCATCGCGAAGACGCAAAACGTGCGACCCACTAGACTGAAGCTACGTAATATACTTAACATTATTAATTCATTATAAAATGCCTACATAAATATGCAAATTGTTCACGTGAACAAAATGGGCTCAGCAGCTTCCATGCTTCATTTGCATACGATGTAAACGAACTTTGGGGCCAGACGGAAAACAATCGAATCGAGATGGAAACGCTTTTCATTTCACTTCCCATTCCCGCTGCGTCTCTTTGGGGACAGAATCATTTTGTGGCCCTGGCAACAACAACAGATCGAAAGTTAAACTATTTTATAACAAACAAAAAAAAAAAAAAAGGAACAAATCAAAGCAACAACAAAGCAGAAATAAAACTAAGCAAGTCTTTCTATGACATTCGTTTTATTGCAATTTTTTTGTGACTCTGTGACGCAGGTGAAATCGAATTCGTTTCGATTCTCGACAAAATTCACCTCCTCCCCCTCCGCCCACTCACTCTTATTTATTCAATAATTTTTGTTAATGAATTGACTTGTCATAAAAAAAAACATACACAAAAATAACAAGAAATCAACCGAAATCATCCGAAATGAGCGAAACAAACAAATTGTTTGGCCATAAAATTTCGAAAACAAAATTAATCAGATTTATTTTGTTATTTTGGCTAACCGGCTTGACTTGGCTTACAGCCTATATCGTATATATCGTACTTAATAATTCTCTTTATGAGGTGTAAAGTGTAACAAAGTGAAAAAACTGGAACCGCGAGAGACCCAAACCCAAACCGAAACCGAAACTGTATAAAATGTCATTCAACCTGGCCTGCAATATGCGTGAACAAAAATGCTCCAAAATAACATATAATTTAATATATACAAACGTAGGTAGTATATATTCCAAATCTAACACTCGAAGAAGTCAGTCAGTCAGCTTTGGGGATGATTCAGACCATGATCTCATTGGAGGCTTTCCTATCTCTCCCAGTCCGTTCAAGGTGTGAGTATTCCTCATATATTTAGTTCGTGACACTCTAAGGATGTGATAAAAGCTGATAGATAGATTATCTCTTATCCATTGAAGGCATGAGTCTGTATTTACTCGATGTATTGATTCACTGTTGACAAATCCGCCTTCGATTATTGCCCTGGAGTTGGAAGATCAATCAAAAATGTATCAAGGTGTGAATTTTTCATTTTTCCTAAAAGTTTACACAGTTGGTTTGCACACATTAATTCAATTAATTCATTAGGATTGCTTTCTAGCTCTGACTTAAGTGTTATGACGAAGCTTGGCCAGTTTAAAGCTTCATTAATTCTTAAACTAAGAAAGTTAAAAATTTTTTTAGCTTATATATTAAGAAGTTTCTGATTTAAAGCCAAGACAAGTCTTATTACTCACATATATTTATGAATATATGATCCCCGCACTTTTGCTATAAATATTTGTTTCAATCAATCAATATACTCGCCATTTTGATATACATAATACATATATACACATATGTATGTATATTTATTATATTTGTATATTTATATTCCTAACAAATCTCAATAATTAAGGTCTCTTGACATATTAAATTATGCATAAAAGTATCTCGTAATTTATGAGCTACAAAAAGAATTACTTGTTATGATGGCATCTTCAATGTTGACCTATTTTACAAAGTTTATAAAAGCATCCCCTGGTATCTAAGTCAGTAAACATATTAAGAAGAAATCTAGATAGTAATTCCTAGACATACGAATTAGTTTATGACGAGGCGCCCCTTCCTAAATGTTTCTACAAAAATTATCTATATTCGCTTGAAAATCTCAATCTCGCTTCAAACGGTGATGACTCCTTCATTGTACTCTCGATTTTTAAAGATTTTGTATTTTTTTAATTCGTATTTTGAATCCTAGATGGGCACACATTGCCTCTTTCAGCTCCCGCGGTTCTTTCCGCTATGTTTTTGAGAGGCGCCAGCAAGCGTTCAGCAATCAGTGAAACCTAACGAAAATCAAGCCACTGAAATTCGGCAACAGAGAGGATAGTTGAGAATAAAAAAACAAAATGAGTGAAAGGAGCGACGCACATGAAGATCATTTGCTTGCACATTCTGTCTGTCTCATGACTCCGATGGTGGTGGTAGCTCATTCTCCTATATTTCGTGCCCAACGCTGGTTTAAGTTCATATAAATGAAAAGACCTCACACCTTTTGTTTTAAGTAAACCAAAATCTCTTAACCACCTATTATCATGTCTACTTCCTGAGTGAATTTAGGAAATAAAACCATATAGAGATCTTTCGCTTTAAAGTTTACATGTAGTATAGCATATATGTATATTTGTGGGGTTTCCCCGCCCAACAACGACCTTGCCCATTACAGTTACCCGGTTGAAAATCTGCACTAGTCTTGGGTAAACAAAGTCGAGTGAATGGTACTGGAAATCAGATTGAAGTCCGAGCGAAACTCATTAACTACACGCAGCAGTTGGTCAACGTCATAGTTGCACATATATATATATATTATATATACTTTTCTATGCCAGACACATGTCGCAAAAATTGCAAGCCAAATGTTTGGAGAAGATCGCAATAAAAAGCGAATTTAAGTGGCTTTTATATAGATTTTTTTATTGGTAGGGATAGACATCTAGCCCGGCTAGAGAGATACCGATACAACCTACTATGAAAAGCATAAAAATAGCCCCTCCCTCGAGAAATACCAATCGAAACCCAACTTAAAATGCAATTTGGCCGTGAAAACGAAATACCAGCAAACATAAATTAATTATTATTATTGTTAATAACATTTTGTTTTTCTTTTGTTTTGGTTTTGGACTCGGTTTCGGTTTCGTTTTTGTTGTAAAAATTTGTATTAACTATGCATAATTTAAAAGCTTTTCAGCCTTTCGATTCACTGCGGTTCGATTCAATTTGTTTCGAATTTTTGTTCACTGCGTCTTTTGTAAAGCTTTGTTATTCATATTTCTTCTGTTCATTTCATTATTATGTTTCCTTTCGTCTTTTTGTCAGTTAAGGTTGCTTTATATACGTGTCTAAACTATTTATAGTATTTTAATTATAAGGTTTCAAGACTCCAAAACGGTTTGACATTAAATTCTTGAGACTGTTTGGTTTGATTAATGGATTTGGGAAGTTGAAAACTGACAACTGCAGTTAATAGGCAAAGTTGCGAATTTTAGTTAAGGAATTAGGCTCTTAAGCTCTCTAAACAGCCTTAAGTATAAAGTTCAGAAGAAATGCAAGAATAATCAAAGAATTTCCCCTAAAAAATAACAATATTTGGCGGTGCTTTTTCTAGGGGAACCATTGAAAGCCCGTGGAGAGAAAAGAGTAATGATCTAAGAGGTGTGAGATCATGGGAGGATCATCTTGGAGAATCCGCCGATTAAGTCTATGCGAAAAGAAATCCACGGCAACTGCAAAGCCATCGATCAATGACAACCGAAACGTTTGGCAGCGCCAAAAAAATCTCTATATATATAGACATATATACCCACATAAATATATATATATTGCCAAAAACTTGTTAACCAATTCGCCGCGAGTGGGAGAAAAGACACGAAACTAGAAATATGAGAGATCTGCGGCTCAAGACGCCAATTACAAAATTAAGAATCGCATTGCTGTAAAAAATAAAATAATGCCGTTCTTCCATTGATTTCCGCCTTTCAACCTTTCGCTCGCCGTTAATCGATTAAATGTATATCGATCGATCGGAGATTGTTCAATTCTGTGGTGGGGGCTTACTTTATCAGCTTCTTTTTTTTATATTTTTGTTGAGGGCTTGTTGTAAATTCACTTATTTTTTCCACCTTTTTTTTTCTTCTTTTTTTGGGTCACTTTTAGCACAGGTAATTATCTACTGACGATTGGGGTGTGTGTGTTTTGTACTTTTAATGACTCTTATTTGTACTTTTGCGTTTTGTCACCAGGTGAAACAATAACAATAAAAAAAATTAATTGTTTTCTGGATTTATTTAAAGATTTGCCGAAGACTTCCGCGTGTGTGTGTGTGTTTGTTCGGCGAAGATCACGACGGATGGGAAAGGGTTTTTTATATCAGCTTTTTCCCTTATTTATTTGTAATTTTGTAATTTTTTGTATGTGTTGTTGTGTGATTTTTTAGTAATTTTTTCTTTTTTTTGTTCGGATATTTGGATATTTTTTTGTCCAGATCGTGTGAGGCGAGCGTTGTCTGCACCGTCCGCCGGGATATCGCACACTGAATGTCCAAAGACGGCAAACACTTGTTATTATAACGCGTCAAAGCGCGGCGCCAACAGCGACGCCAGCCGCGACAGCGGCAGCGACTGCTGCTGTGTGGCAGCGGTAGCGGCAGCGGGCTCATCGCTCGCTTACAAAAAAAAAATACGCCCGAATCTGGCCCGAATCAATGAGCCACTTGGGCTTTTTGGGTCTTGATAAGCTCGGGGAATCGAATCAAATTGTGGCCCGCTCTCAGAGATAGCGTCTACAGAAGCGACGGCAACGCCAGCTGCGCAGCTAACTGCGGCAGAGGCAGCGACTGCGACGGCGACTGCGACAGGTGAGCGTTTATGCGCTCTCGACTTTTTCTCTTATCAAAGACGGTCCCCTGTATCAATAAGGTTTCATGGATGAGATCGCAGCTAAAAGCGAAGCTTGCACTTCAAAAGATACAATATCCCAAAGGAAGTGATCGGCACTCAAGGAGAGATATAGATATAACTGCATAGATCTTGGGATTTGGCCCCCAAGTTGGTTAAAATCTATTAACAATCACCTAAAGTCTCAGGACCAATTGCATAATGTCGTTCTTACCATCATAAGCATGTTTAATGGTCTTTAATCATTATTATTAAGAAAATATTTTCCTACATCCCTTAGCTTTATAGAAGATAACAGAATTATTTAATGAGAAAATCTCGTCAAAAGCTTTTTAATACTCATCCACATTTGCAAAAAAGTTCTGCTTTCTAAAGAGCTGCAACATCCTGAATTGGAAGAGTTAAAAGATCGGCAAGGGAGATTTACAAGGGAAATATGCAGAGAAGACTTCCAAGGGAGACTTGCAAGGAAGATTTCAACGGGAGATTTGCAATAATTTAAAACAAAAGCGGAAACTTGTGTACATCACCTGCGAGGGCGTCGCAGTCGCTGCAACGCGTTGTCGCTCGCGTAGACCGTTAGAATGAGCGGTGATCTTGCGGAGATCAAGAGCCGAAAAGAGCCGAAGAGAGCCAAAGAGAGCGGGCACCCGAACACGAACACATGCCCGAAGTCCGCAGCCGAGAAACTTCGGCCTGAACTTCGTGACAATTCGCTGTAATTGACGATGGTTTTTGACAGTTAAGTTGGCTCATTAACTGTTCACGATATGCGTCGGGCAACGGGTCGTATGAGCGACGTGAACGCGAGAAGAAAATTATCCATGATTTACAATCTTAGCCCTTTTGCGTAATAGGTTTTAGACTACATTTTTTTTTTGCAAACTTCTGGCAGCATTAAAATCAGTTGTTAAACCCCACATAAATACAGAACAGTTTCTTTGTGATAAATAACCAATTATTTATTTAAATTATTATTTTTACTTCAAAATTTTGCTAATTTAAATGAGATTTTATGGTTTGTTTTTAGCTTGTATGTACTTAAAATATAAACATCAAAATATATGATTTAAAAAGATTACAAAAAATGAGAAAGTTCTATTACTGACACAAATTTGTATTATATGGGACAACAAGGCGTATGATTGATGGGAACATGTATTTTTTTTCAAGCGAATTAGATATGATTTACGCCCATTTGAACACGTTTAAATTTTATATTTAGATACAACAATTATTTCTTAGTTTTACAATCTGTCTTTGGGGCACGATTGTGCTGTTAGAAATACCCATTAGACCCTGATTTATAGCCAACTGAGTTCCCATTAATGGTACTCTTTAAACAGATTCAGACATTCAGGCTGTAGACGGTGAATGTGTGTATCAGGGGCAGTACGAGCGATTTTCGGTTGCACGTACACCATTCGATAAGATTTACGAACTTGTCACATAACACTTTTTTATGATCCAATACTGAGATTAATCGCGCTAAAATAATTATTTTTAAAGGTACATCTTATCAAAGATCGTAGTGGCTTTAAATGACAATAATTATTTTCGGAGCAAATTGGCTCGTGACTTGTTTTTCGCACAAAGGAATGGCAGATTAGGTATTCGATTATTTTGTACACAAATCGAAAGAGTTCTTCATTTGCAATGGTGAGTTGGTGAGTAATCTATTTTAAGCCACACCAGATATAATTTAACAGGGGTTAAGTTAAATTATATCTGGTGTGGCTTAAAATAGATTACTAAACCGAACAAATAGGCAATAAGACTTATGATCGTGACACTGGCAGACGTTGACCTGGCGGTAAAAAAAAGGGGCCAGCAAACATGAAAAGTGCTTTAAACTTTGGCACTCCATTGTGACGCACACTCTCCCCTCTATTTGTACACTCTTTTTGTGGGTATTTAGTTTTATATCCAATACCCTTTGGGACCAAGGGTATTTATAACTTAGTGTCAACCGAAAATGAATGAAATAGGTATAAAGATCTAAATATTCTTGATCAGCATCACCAGACGAGTCGATTTAGCCCATGTAAGAGCTAGAGCAACTTGCAGCTTGGTTGCAACATTCTTAAAGTTCACAAGCATCCTATAAAACAAACGCATTACAAAACTATAGCCTCAAATTTGTGTAGAAAATCAGTAAATATATAATTAATTGGGTTTTCTAGAAAAAAAAGGAGCACAATTGACGACTGATAACCATAAAGTTGCGACCTTCTATCTCGCTCACACTTGCACTGGTCTTAGATAATAGTAACGTCTTGAACATTGGTTTGAGTCTCTGCTAGGGAAATTAATAATAAATAAAACAGATTTTCCTGTACAACAACTTTCTGGAATATTTTATACAATCAGCTTTGCCTACCGGGTATCTAACAGTCGAGCAGACTCTCTCTGTTGTAGCTTTCTTGCTTGTTTTCTTTCTTCTTTTTACGTGTGTGTGCAACAATCCAAAAAAACTATCCAACATCTGTACTTGATTTTATTTGGTTTTCGTTTCGTTTTATTTTATTTATGTATTTTTCATTTTTGTGTTATCTTTAGTTTTTTTATTATTATATATATATATATATTTTTGTTTATAGACAAAAACTGGTTTTCCGCACCCGGATGAAATGTGCGAGAGAGTCCAAGTCAAAGAGCCGAAAAATAATAATAAAAAAAAAACAACGAACGCCGTCCAAACATCTGGCGTGGAATCTCGATTGGAAGCCCCGGGGCTTTAATTAAGATTTGAATTCGGTTGAGAATTGAATTCGCTTGGCTTTCAGGATGTTGTGAAGAGCCAGAGCCAGAGACGGAGAGCCCGAGCCAGTCGGATCTGAATGGATGGATGACCGCATGAATGAACCGCATTTACAAATAGTTTTGATTATAAGCCCTAACGTCAACAAATTGTCGAAGAAATAAAAATAAACACACTCAAAACAAGAAGAAGGTGGCCCGCGTGGACCGTTCACTTGATTTTGATTTGCGTATTTGGGACATCATAGCTTGGCAATTGAGGCTTTTTACTTTTTATAGAAAGGTGACTCTGGCCATTTGGAATCTTCACAAAAAGGTCAAGTGCTAAGGTAATTTGCTCTCTGGTTTTATAAGATTGGGAACTTTATTTCTACATGTTCTACATATTTATTTATTCATAAATCAGGCTACTAGTGATGACGCAACAGCCAAATATTACCTTTCCCAGAAAGAATAACAAAACAGTTGAAAAATAAATATGAATAAACACACTTATTTGTTATGCAGTCAGGGCTTTCTCAATAGTAAACATGTTAATCGTTACTTATTAGCCATATCGTTATCTCAAGTCGTTTTTAAAATTGCTACATTAAAATATTGGTTGAAACTAGATTTTTGTAATCTGCTTTTGCTCTAAACCTACTTAAAAGAAAACTGAAATATTGGTTCAAACTAGATTTCTTGCTCGCTGATCTACTTATATTTCTATCGCCTTAAACATTAAAGCAATTAATAGAGTTTATATAAAAGAAAGGTCTAGCCAGCTTGATAAAAATACACGCAAAGAATACACCGACAGATCTGGCCAAAGGTAATTAGCAAGCTTGGGTAGGCAGCTGTTTCTGACCTTACCCAGGATCGTCATCAGTACCTGAGCAACCTCAGCGAAGGAGTCCCCCTATTTTGCTTTAGACTTTAGGTATTTTAAAAATTATTTTAAGTGATTTCTTTGCCACTGCCCAATATATCATTATTTCAATTTATTTTAAATATTTTATATACCCTACCATTACGGATATTGATTGCTTTCAGAGAGAACAAGCTGCAGATGGTGGTGCACAAATTTCCCCGTGCGGGGAATTCCTGCGAAAAGACATCCATTGAACGGAGACAGGCCATATAATGCAAAGAGGGAAGTACAATATATATCGATCGCCTGAGAATAAATAACAATAAAATAAATGCAAACAACGTGACAAAAGATACATTTACCGCTTATCAGGTTATTTACATAGTTGAACATCGTTGAGTTCGCTTGCTTGTTTTTTGTGCTTTTTTTTTTAATTTCGTTGTTTTAGTTTTTCGAGTAAATTACTTAAATGAAAACGCTTGCGGTGTATCGATTGGCAATTGATGAACTACCGTTCGCGACAGGGAAATTTTGTTTTTGTTTTTGGATCGACGGGGGATTTATTCGTTCAATCAAATTGCCTGCCGGATAATTGCGATCAACTGTCGCTGCTGCCGACTAGCTGGCTGGCCGACTGATCGCCGATTGTATCGTCAGTAAATTGTTGACGGCGCCCCCCTTTTCCCGCAAAAACCCAGCCCATTTCACCTACATCATCATCACACACCCCCACCATCATCATTCCCGCAGAAAGTACAAGTCCATGCTTAAATGCACTGAACAGAAAAAAAAACATAGTTTAGTATTTGGTTAATAATTAAGTAATCATTTCAGAGTGGAAAATTGCTTATTATTTGGATTTAATCAATGATCTATTAAGTATCAAATTGATTATTGATTAATACAATTTAAAACTATTGATAAATTATATGTAAAAAACAAAAAAAATATCGAAAAATTAAAACTAAGACTTACAATACCAATAAATAAATGTATACAAATACCGATAAATTCTAAAATATCGATAAATAAAATGTATAAGACTAACAATACCTATCAATAAAATAAAAGAAGCTAATATATCGACAAACAAATTTACAACAAAAAAAAAATATGTAAAAGAACACACAATATCGAAAAATAAAAATGAAGACTAACAATACATAAAGATGAGACTAAAATAACGTAAAATAAAACTGAAAGCTCTAAAAATACCGATAAATAAAATGAGAAATTTAAAAATATTGATAAATAAAATGTATAATTAACAATAAATTGAAAGACTAGAATATCGATCAGACTGATAAAAAAGAATTAAATACCGATTAATAAACAGTAAAATACTAAAATATCGATGAATACAAGTTATAAGAGTAAAGAATCGGCTCATAAAATAAAAAAGAAGAAAATATCGATACATAAAATGTAAAAAAAAAAACAAACAAACCAAAATATCGATCGATCGAAAATTTTCTACCAGTTAAGGATTACATTTTAGCAAATTAAATATTCTTAAAAAATAATTCTATAGGAATTTTATTTTTTATGCATCGTGCATGTGTTTGAATATTTACATTTACCCTTCTCCGTTGCATACATAATATATAGGATATAATAATAATTTATTAAAGATTCTTTGAAGACATTTGTTCCGAAGACCCCTTCTTATCCCCATTGTATCAATATTTATATACAAAAATTAAATAAAATGGGGAATGAATCGTAGCTGTTTGTTTTCAGTGTGGATAAACCTTCAACTTGAACTAGGGACTGAGCGAGACTCGACTCGTTTTTGCTATGAGTTTTGCACGCGATTGAAATGAAATTAGCAGCTGCAAATTGCAACATGAATTATTACGACGACGCCGGCCCTTGGCCTTGGTATCCCTGCCTGGCGCTGCACCAGCGTCACCTAAATACTAACCAATTATACAGATGTAATGAGTTTTAATTGTGTTAAGGGAAAAATCGCAGCTTGCTGAGTTGCTGAACCTATTGGCAGCTGGTAGAATCCAAAGAATATACAATTAAGAGGTTGCGAAAAGCCAGAAGGGTCGTGCGGGTGTGTGCTACACAATCTTATCGCCGCACAAGATGTGCATACTAATTGCATACGAGCATTTCGTTTGACGAAACGATTACGTTATTCTGAAAGAGACTGAACAATAAAAAACCGAAACTGAAATTATCTACAGAAAAAAAAACGTGATACACAGATACAAAGATATATTCAGATATGAAACAGACACGCAATTTTGCTAGCATCTTCATATGTGTACATACAATGTACATATGTGTGAATGAGTCATCACGGTGAAGACCCATTCCGTTTAGAAATACTGGGCTAGAGTACCCGGGAATCTCCGGGGATGTGCTGGAAACACGGGAACTTTGCTGGCTGATAACACGAAGCGGTTAAAAGATATCATAGTTGGGAAATTTACCACAGATCCGAGCAGGGGGAATACCTCAAACCGAGGATTAGGGTGCTAGAGACTAAAAATGTATATTTTATTACCTCGTTTGCCATTTATCTTACTCAGAAATTGGGAGATAATTCAAATGGGCATCCGTTAAAACGGGGAGAACTTTTCGTTAAGTATTTGAATTAAATTTAAGAATGTAATGAGTATGCTTTTAGTGGGAACTACATTCGTGATTCAAGCCTATTCGATTTGAGACCAAAACAACCCTCGAACTTACAAAGATAATGGAAGCTATCGATACTAGTTGGTTTACTTCAATAAGTTCTTTGACTTCACCTGGCCATGGGTGAATCATATATGCACCTATACAGCTGCAATTACTTTGGATCTGATCACGCGAGAAATGGGCGTCATTTAAGAGGCGAGATAATGCTTATCGATAGATCGGACCTGGAATCGTGTCCCGCACATAAGTGGCAACCGATGACGTTCAGCTAAAGCCCAAAATCAAAAGACACGGGCCCCTTCCCACTTCCCATGAAATTTACCACTTGAGAGATAGAATCGATGGGGTTTTTTTGGGGATCCTATAGCGACAAAGCAGATGCTCTGTTCTTCCTTTGAAAAGAGTTTGTGCATTTGCACATTTTTACAATCTAAAGGAAAGGTATGATGGGGCCCATATCTACATATGTAAATTGCGAATATAAAAAAAAAATGCACAATAAATACCTTTACAAAGGACACTTAAGTTTCTATCTGAAACACTTCCTGTTCGCAGTCGCCGAAATGTAGACCAGGCTATTTTGTGATGTAGCTCAACGGGGATTTTTCCATGTATTCATTTGTTCCTCGCCATTTCAAGTTCCCTTTTCTTTGTTCCTCACGTGATCTTAGCACATCGACCCGTTTGCAGCAATAAAGGGTATTCCCATCAGAGGTGCGTAGATGGCACTTGCGTCAGGTGCTTGGCCCACGCGATCAAGGGGTATTGACTACTGCCCTTGTACTACCCCCGCGCTCCTGCAACTCTTGTGGCCCCATCAGCCACTACCCACTTCTCATCAGGACCGATTCCGTTTCTCGATTCCCATTCCTTTGCCCATTATCAGGTGTCACGTAGCTCACTGAAATTATCTCTGTCATACAATTCACACAAACTTGATCTTGATGTGAAGTACCACAAGTGAAACCCAGAAACCCCCAAAGAGCTGAAGGTGAAGGAGCCGAGGGAACGGACATGGTCAAGACCTTGGAGTGGAGCCTGTATTTACACAGAGTTATGCGAATCTAATCGAAGGGGGACTTCAACCGAAATCTCTATTTTTTAATTATAGCATTTTGGCTTGTTTTTGGGTCGGTTGTATCTCGAAAATCAAAACTCAAACAGATTATTTAGATTATACATACATATATAATTTATTATACATTAGCTTTACTTTCCATTTAAAATATCATGTATATTTGTAATACTAATTGAACTTTGCAGAAAACACCTCAAAGATTGGTTCTTAGACATCAATTTTACAAACGTTGTAATAATTACCTCCAGAGTTCGTCATAGAGTTCCCTTGCAGTTTAATATGTTCCCAAAACAATGGGAATATAGATAAAGTCAAACTATAAATTTAAATAAATCATAAGTCTTGCATTTTTCTGACAACCCAACCCGGAATCCTCACCAGAAACCACCCATCCACCCCCCCTGCGATTCGATTCGTATCACGTCGATTGCATTTCCAGTGTTTCTCAGGTGTTTTTTGTTTTTTTTTTTTTCTTTTTTTGGTTTGTGCAATTTATCAACGGGTTTAATCATTCCAGCGGCGACGCTTTTCTGATTTCGATTTTGGTCTTTTGAAGAGTCGAGACAAAAGCCAACGACACGCGTCATTTGCCTTGATTAGTATGTACGGTCGATTCCCTGTCACAGATACAGATACAGCTACACAGAGGGAAATGGCTATGCACAAAATAAGAGGGCATTATATGTACATCTATATCTATATAGGAATGTACATATACTTATGGAGAATAAAAATTAGATATAATTTATCATCATATGAGATTTATCGTCAAATTTAACATATCGAAATTTTTAACATCGAATAATAAGTAACAATATTATCGAACAATATAAACAAGAATTAATTGATATGTCTCTTTGATTATACTGCTTCGATATATAAAACAGAATATCGATTTATCCCACATACCTCAATATTTTAACGTATCTATTTATCTTTATATATCTTTCGCGTTAAATATAGATACAGTATCGATATGTCGATAATTTATCGATTTAAATAATTTGCAACAAACAACGTGTAAGAGAAATCAGCTCAGAATTCAAAGAAAAGCTTCTTGAAGATAATTCAAGTTTTTTGCTCAAGAATTAAGAATTATTACTTTGAGAAAAGGTAGTTTGCATTCTTTTACATTATTAAAATGCAATTAAATACCATTAAAAATATTTAATATTAGTTCAAGATACTTTCTTAGGCGATAACATACTTTCTTGAACCGTTTCCTCTCAGTGTAGAGATACGCCCCATCAATAGATACGGATACGTGTGCTCGACGCGTTTATGTAATGTTTTAGTTTTGCGTTTGAAATGTTTTCATTCGAACTTTTTATTTTTGGGTGGATTGGCATTTGGCCTTGCCCCTGACCTTGGTGTGAACCCAACAATAATAACAATAATAACAAGAAAGAAAAGCTAACTTCGGGCGGAGCCGAAGTTTATATACCCTTGCAGATAATTTGTTAC
>JAEIIU010049386.1:9303-28050 GCA_018874675.1 Drosophila baimaii | reverse complement strand
CCCTTCCCCACAGGTCCCGCAGGATTACCAAGGTGTGCTGGCGTTCACATGAGCTTTATGACAGCCGCGCCGCACCGCCCCTTGGCGGAAACTCGCGACAATAAAGCGAAATATAATAAAAAAAAAAATAAATATAAATATATATATATGTACCTATATGTATATATGTGTGTATGTGTGTTTGTATATGTGATGTGTGTGTTTGTGTGCTTGTGTAAGTTGTGACTTCTCTTTGTCCTGCATCCCCTTCCCCCTTCTTCACAGCACACACACACACACAACGTGCAGCACATTGTGGCATTTAAAGCGGAAAATATGCCGCACTTCCGGTTGCACACACACAGGCGCACACACACAGAGCTTGAGTTGACTTGGTTACCGTTATAAGACAGACGCCAAGATGGCTGCCCCTGGTTCGTTGTGGGTCGGTGTGCGTGTCAGTGGTGCTTGGAAAAGCTAATATTCAAAAGAAAACGGGAGAAAGTGGGGAAAAAAAACTAAAAAAAAAAAGTGTTACTTTGTTTAATATTTAAATTAAATATAAATTAATTTAATTTAAAATTGTAAAAGCTTTTAAAATAAAGAGAAAAGGTAGATTTTTGATAATAAAACAACCTAAAAATACTTTCCTTACAAGTTTAAGTTTTTTTCCCTGACCAAAGCTAACTCTTTCCAGTTTAAACTTAACTCCACTTGACATAAAAAATATTCCTAAAATATAAGTAATAAAAAAAAGGACACTTTACATATTTAAAAACTGACTCAGCACTGACAATGCCTTTGCCTGTGAAAGCGGGAATTTACTGCCATTATATTTATATATTATTATTATAATGCCAGGATGGCAAACAAAGTGTTGACAGAGCGGCAAGAAGGAGTAGCAGGGAGCAGGGGGGAGCAGGAAGCCAGCAGCCAGGAGCCAGGAGCTGTGGTGCTAACCAAATACATTTTCGTTTCGTTTCATATTTAATTGCCTAATCGCACTTAAGACCGCCGCCGCCACCGATTCCGTTTCCGATTTAAGTCCGGAGCCGCCGCTGCTGCCGCTCCTGCCGCTGCCGTCGTCTCTGAGCCCAAAATCTCGGATTTGGCCCACTTTAAAATTGAATTTTGAAGTCACAGGCATTGGCAGGAGAGCGAAATTCTACGGGGACCAAAGAGCTATTTAAAGGATACTCCAGCCCAGGCTGGGCATAAGCTAATTGAATAAATTGTAATTTAATCAATATGCACACACATATATATCTTGGTGGCTTGCTCCGGGGTAATCTATCAATAGGATGGCTTAGGGGGGAAGGGAAGTGTCCTTTGCAAATCGTAAATAAAACGGAAAAATAAAAGCTAACTCCATAGTTTACTTACAGAGCCATATTAGGACCAATTAATTGCATTTTTTTTATTGGGTTTCCTTCTGTCCAAGCCGTTTTCTTTCCTTTCATCTGGCACCCAGCTTGACCTCGACCTGTTGTTGGCCTAATTGATTTGATTTTAAAATCCTTGATTTAAACCCTTGGCTTCGTGGATTTATTACATTTATTGTGGCCCCTCAATTATCGAGTAGATAATGTAGGCAGGGTTTTTGTTTACCTTTACCTTTGCCTTTACCCTAACCTTTATCCCCCAGCCTGGCCGCAGTTTTGGGGTCTTTAATTGGATCGGAAAAAGGGGGCGGAAAACTGTCCGGGGGAAAGCGGAAGTGCCAATGGGGGGGAGTGGTGGTAGGTAGGAGTAGTGTAGGAGGAAATCGAAATGAAATCCCCTGGCAAACAATGGACCAGTTGCCTTCATTATCATTCGCCGCAATCGGAACGACACAACACGACATGGACGACAACATGGACAGAGAGGAGAGACGGGGGACAACAGGACACTTTCAAAAGAAAATTGCAACAACAACGACGGCAGAGAGACCTAGGGAAAAGCGAAAGGAAAACCAGAAACCGGCCAAGGACCAAGGAGTTCTGCCGGAGCCTGGTCCAAGTTTTGGTGTGAAATTAAAATTGGAATTAAAAGCACAATGAGGCCAGACAGACAGAGAGACAGCTNGGGGGGGGTCTTAGTGCTAAATGATTTATGGCTGTTTGCATGCCACCGCACCCGCACCCGCACCAGCCCAGTGCCTGTCCTGTCCCTGTCCTTGTTCTTGTCCTTGTCCTTGTCCCTATGCAAATTGTTTTCGAGAATCTGACAAAACGATGAAGTTTTCATTAGGGTGCCATTAGAACTCCGTTTAAATTATGGCTCAGGCTCCTACTCCTGCTCCTGCTCCTGCTCCTGCTCCTGCTACTGCCCCTTCACTCCTCACCATCTTGACACAAATATAAGCCAGACTGGACACGTCGCCTTCGCTCAGTTGATAGATCGTTGGCCAGGGAATTTGCAGTTCACAGGAAAAACTCACAGCCAGAAGGGATTTTCATTAGAACAAATTCTTGGACAAGCAAATTAAGTAAATATACATATATCCATGTACATGTATAAAATAATATATAAATAATTAAAACCATTCCTTATTATATACAAGAAAAGGTAAATGAATTAGAAATTGCTTGGCAAAAGTGACCAAAAATATCGAAAATATCTCAAAAACAGTGTGACCAATCACAAGTTAACAGCGCCAATAAAACTAACGATTGCCGTGTCATATTATCAATATTAAACTCTTATTAAAAATAAAAACTTGTATTAACATTATTTATTTATTTATTTATTTATTTTTATTTATTTTATTATTTATATATTTAATAAATATATTTATAATTCCATTTAATATAAATAATGATAAAATAGAATTATAAATATAGTTATAAATATTTATATTTATATCACAAGTTAACAGCGCCAATAAAACTATCGATTGCAGTGTCAAAATATCAATATTAAAATCTTATTAAAAATAAAAATTTGTAATTTTGTTATTTATTTATTTATTTGTTTTTACAAATTTTATTATTTATATATTTAATGAATATAGTTATAATTCAATTCTATATAAATAATAATCAAATAGAATTATAAATATATTTATAAATATTTATATTTATATTTTATATAAATAAATAATTCATTTACCATAATTATCAAGCTGATTAGATTTAGAATACCTTTAATATTTTAATGGTTATTTTTGTAATGAAACTTTTTTAAAGTGTCTGCTTATTATAAATAATAAATTCATCATTTTATTATTATTTTGATAATAATAATAAGCTTATAAAATAATTAAAAACAATTACACAATTTTTTTAAGTGCCCAATGCAGCCTTCCTTTTTTAATCAACGCAACAGTGTGCAGTGTCATAGCGCCATAATTATTTAAATTATATTTGTTGTTGGGCAAGAGTCAACATTGTGTTTATTGAGCTGTCTATTATGGCAGTTATTAAACTATTTATTACCTAAATCATCTCAATTCGAAATATTTTACATATTTATTAAAAAAGAGTTTAGTGCAGTGTCATAACAAAGTAATGCATTTATTAAATATTCAAGCAAACAGGGTTGCAGCCATGTTTCAAATATAGCTTATAAGTACCTACATATATATATATATTTTAAAATATAATATTATTTGGTTTGGTGGTTTAACCCTAAAAAAAAGAGCATTAAGTGTAGCCATACTTTTGCCTCCGCTTTCAATGAATAAATGTGCAGTGTCATAATGTCATAAATTATTGCTTCACTTGCTGTTGCTTTAAGAGCGATTTTCAGTCAATTATTAAGCGCTATGCTTATAATGGCAATCCCTATTCTTTAATATTCAAACTAATACGGATTTAATAATGTCTTTAATGGGTTTTACTTAGTACTTCCAATGGAATACTTGGGGCTTCAACTTCAGTCATCATTTATTTGCCTAAATGTGTCATAATGGTTAAGGAAGAATATGAGGCATGAGGCATCACTCGTGGCGCACCTGCGGAAACTAATTTGAAAGTAATTTCATAGATCCCTTCCTCAATGTGTGGGTAACCCCTCTATATAATCAGTTGCCAAAATTGTGACTTGCTGAAGTGTGTGTGTGTAATCGATCATCCCACGCACATTTCCAATTTGTATAAATTATTTACATATTGATTTATTAGTTGAAAATTTAACATCTAATTTAATGGCGGGGCTCCGGCCTCGCCATGGAGCCTGGTACTTGGAGCTGGGAGCTGGAAATTTATGCGGCTGTGCTAACGAATTTATCATTATCCTTGGGCGCATAAATTGAAAAATAAATGCCGCTGTGTCGGTTCTATTTTGTATATATATTTTTTATTCATTTTTTTTTTCCTTTATCCTTCGCCGCCGATAACCCTTTGGTAAAATCTGAAACGTGTTTGTGTTCGTTCGTGTGGCGCTGAAGCTAAATGTAAGTGCTGTGTGGCTGTTCCTCCTCTGTGTGTGTGTGTGTGTGTGGGGGGGGGTGTGTGTGTGTGTCGGAGGGTGTGTTTGTGTGCGTTCGAGTGTCCTTGTGTATGTGTGAGCTTGTTTGTTTACTTGTGTGAGTGCCTTTTGCGAACAGAAGAGGCCGTAACTCAAAGCAAACGCCCCTCGCCGCTTGCTTTTCCGAGTTTTTCCCTCGCACACCCGCACACCCACACCCACACACACACACACACACGCAACACATTCAAAGTTTATCCAACGCCCGTTTTGCACATTAATTTACTGACCTTTTTGCACTTTTTCCATAGTTTTGCAACCGCACCTCCCCCCCCTTGAAGCTGTGACACACTGAGCCAAAAACCAGGCAGGTCAAACAGCTGTCATATTCACTGAAAAAATGGTCACCTAATTTGAGATATTTTATAAATTAAATTTAAATTAATTATTTGTAATTATATTTATGGTTTATACAGCTGTTTGCGGCCTTGCCCAGGGTACTCATCAGTAGCTATTTCCCACAGTGTGCCAATAATAAGCGGCCAACTCGCGATTGCCTGTCCCTGGCCCTGTCCCTGGACCATTTTCCTCCAACAACTCGCTTTGGCAGCGGACCAGCGGAAGGATAAGGAAAAAAACCAGTGACCGGTGACCAGCGACAGTGGCCAGTGACTGGGCAGAGGGAGGAGGGGCAGGCCAGGACAGGCCGGGGCGGGGGAGAAAGGCTGTTGGTCCGGTCCACAGGCATATTACAACGTATGATGAATGTGTGACACTTTTGCAGCTTGTTTGTTTGTTTATTGTTCGTGCCACAACCCTCGCCATCCAAGGGGGGGAAAAACTGAATGGGAAAATCAACAGTCAGCAGGGAAATGGCCACGAATTGGGAATTCTCTTTAAGGTTTTTTTCGCGGTGAAATTTGGCTGAAATTCCGCTTCAAAAAAATATTTATGAAAAGTGGAAAAATGCAGCAAACGAAAGGAAGGAAGGTGCAGCAATGCGTGAGGTTACAGCCTGAGCTTGAGAGATCGGAGAGAGAGAGTGAGAAAAGCTTGTGTGGAGGAATAAAACCACTTTAATTGACAATTGGCAGGACTTTATTAGATTATAAACTATAAACTATAATCTATAAATTTATAATTTTCCTCTTGAATGATTTGAGTTATCTTTGCGATCGATCCGAAGCTCCTTTTGTTTTTTCTGCATTCTATTTCCGTTGCCGCTTCTTGAATGATTCCTTTGTTCCAAAGGACCCATCGTCGTCGGAGTCGTCGTCGTAGTCCTGCCAAGTGAGGGAACACGGAGAACTTTTGTTTGTTTGCTTTTCCCATTTTTAGCCGGCGCTGTGGGGAGAGTTTTATAAATTGTATCTTCTGGTGCGCACACATAAGCATATGCAGATTACTTGCCTGTGTGTGTGTGTGTGTGCTGTGTGTGTGTGCTCTGTATTGTTTGGGGTGTCCTGGCAGCAGGGCAGGAGCAGGACCTTCCATTTTCAATAACGGCAAAGCAATAAACTTGCCCGAAAATAAGTTTGCCTGCTCCTGTTGACGCTGGGGCTGTGAGCGGCACCACATCTGAAGCTGATGTGGAGCCAAAGTTCTCCGTGGATTTTGGGTTTGCTGATGGGTTTGTATCTTTGTATCTGTGGCTGAGGTAGAGGTAGTTGGTGCCGATCCCTGGGAAAGTTCTGGCTTCTAGGTGGTCTAGGTGATCGGGTTGGGAGTGTGGGTTGTACGAGACAGCAGCTTTTCCTTTGAGAAACCATCAAGTCAAGAATAAATATATAAATACAAGATAAGGAGAGTAACACTCACTTAGGCCGAGTCCAAGGGCTTTCGCATCATGGCGTGCACCTTCTGGAGAATCAGTTCATGATCTTCAGAGAGCTTAGAGACGCCTTCAACTGGTCCCTCATCCTCATCGGCCACAGCCTTGCCGGCCTCCTGCTGCTCCTTGACTCTAATCAGACGCTGCAGCTCCCCAACCATCACCCGGTCCCGCTCCACCTCCAGCTCCAGAAAGGCCGTCTTCTCATACTCCTCCTGCAGCATGCTGTCCAAGCCCTGGCAGGTGGCTTCTGCCACGCGGCACCCACGGTCCAGGTCATCGTTTGTCTGCTCCAGCTTGCGGATCTTCTCCTTCATGGGGGCCAGTTGGGCGCTCATCGCCTGCAGCTGCATCTCCAGGTTGGTCATCATGGTGTCCTGCTGGCCCAGCTTCAGCATTTGAACCTCGTTGGCCCGCGTCAAGTTGCTGACCTTGGCCGTCAGCTCATTGATCTGCCAGAACTTCTGCGCCAGAGTGGCGTCCAGTTCGGTCTCCATCTCGCGGGACTGCTCCGCGAACTCGCTGAACTCCTGCTGGAAGGTGTTGTTCAGGTGCACCTGCTCCTGGAAGCGCATCTTCCAGTACTGGCACTCGGCTTCGAGGCTGTTGAAAGAGGGTGGCAAGTTGTTCATCTTTCTAGTAAGTTTTTTTTTTTCTAGAGTTTGATGAAAATTCTCGTTCTGGAAAGTTCTCGTTCTGGAAAGGCTCTGACTGATGGACTGTCAAGTGGGCAGGGAGGCAAGCCTTAACTTCAGAAAAAAAAATTCCAGGGCTACCTTGTTACATGAGTTGGCAACATTTTTGGTTTCCCAGGGGAATGGTAAATTATTTGCACTTTTTTGAATTTGTTCACACTTTTAAACCAATTAAATTCGGTTTGTTTTTGAGGAGATATAATAGAGCAAGACGGTTTTAATTTAAGTTCAGTTAATAAACAAACGCAAATAAGGCTTCAGCCTTTGCCAGCGTATTTCAACTGTCTAAAAGATGTTAAATATTTGGTAATTATTAGCATTAGAAGCTGCAGATATTTCCTAAACATGGCTATTATTTACCATAACATTTAACTTGGCTAAAATAGGTTTAATATTTAAGACTAGTACCGACATCGCTCGACCAGATGCAGGGAAATTTGAAACAAAAATCGTAGCTCGGATAGATTGCAATTCCAGCATTAATAGGCGCAAAAGTAAAGGTCCTTTAAATGGGATTTAACTTAAAATACACATTTTAATTAAGAATTTATTGGCAAAAATATCGGAAATCTGTTATTGGGTGACGATGGCGCCTCTGATTATTTGCCTTCAGCTCCATTGCGTCGAAATTCTTCAAGAATACGCCAATATCCAATGCGTTTGAAATAATTTTCATTACAATGTACAAAGTTTGTTTACAAGCAGTGTGACCGAAGTCAGTGTGACCAAAATGGACATTATTCTTTAATTTCTTTGGCCACACTGACTACTAAATGAAATAAGCAACAATTTCACTCGGAAAATTTCTAAAGCTATTTTCGTCAATGTTAGTACTAGGCTTGAGTAAGAAAATAATAATAATAATAATAACAAATTAAATTTAATAATTTAGCAATGCTTTCCAAAGCTTGGCTATCATTTAAAGTTCTTGCGGCACAGCTGTTAGTATGAAAATCTTCTTTAAATTATACCAAAATAATCTGCAAGGGTATATCAACTTCGGCTCCGTCCTTAGTTAGCTTTTCTTATTTGTTTAATATATTGTTAAAATATTTTATACATGAACTTTAAGAATAATAAAAATAATAATGAGTAGCTGCCACAACGAGGGCTTCTTTCGTTAGTCTTTAAATTGTTGCAAGTTCACTCCTACACTTTCCGTTCGCTTCCCTTTGTTTTGTTTAGTGTTTTTTATTTTGGTTTTTGTTTTTTTTTTTTTTAGAATTTTATAATGTACTTGCATTCTATTCTGTGCGGCATGCCCCTTGTCTGGGGCATCGCCCTCGTGGGTCTTGTCCTGGCCGCCATGGACTTCTTCATTGGCTGCCTGGCCTGGCAGATGCTGATCGAGGCGGAGTCTGTCGGCTGGCTGCTAGAGTGGAAGCACTTGCTGCACGACGGTGTGGCAGCATTTTCTGTGTTCTTCTACCTGTTGGCCTTCTGGGACTTCGTGGTGTCCTTCGGCGACTATACGGTAAGAGCCCCATCCTGCCTCAGGGTCTAAACCCAATTACCTGGCCTAACCCACCATCCGAAGGAACACCTTAGGACAATCAACGGATCGTTGGCACCTGGGTGCTGCTCCACTCGGCCGTCATTCTGTTCATCCTCATTGTCGGACTGATGAGCAGCCTGACCATCGTGAGAATGCGTAAGTCCTGCCTTCGACTTTGGAACTCCCTCCAAGGATTAACTTTGCATTCGTAGTGGCCGTGGGCTATAGCCTTGTGATGCTGAAGTCGCTCTTTGTTAACTTCACCTGGAAGCTTGTCTAAATCTCTGTGAACTCTTCGGGCATACACATATCCTTTTAAATTTTATGTTTACCAAAGAGAAAGCTAATAAATTATCGGTTTATCGTTGGGTATATTAATTAACAAAAAAACACAGACAAGACAGGAACCGGAAATACCGAAGCTTCAGGTTCGCATGCTTGTGGTTCTCCTCCCCGCTTGCCGCCGAGCTTAAAGCTCAAAGCTATAGCCTTCGCCATCAGCTTGGAGTCCCGAAAGCACAGCCATGCCGTGCCCGGCTCGAGGGCTCGCTGTACTTGGCCTAGAAACTGGCGGCAAGTGGCCCAGCTGGGAGGAAGGACCTGACCGACATGGAGCTCGACTAATCGATGCTTGGCGGGTGTCCTGTAATCGCGCCTCCTGCTGGCGGCAATAATACACACACACGCACACAGGCACACACAGAAGGCGAGTGTCCAAGGCCAAACAAATGAGCTTGAAATGTGCAGGAGGGCCCGACACACGACCCGATGCGACCCGAAGATCCCTACGGTTTGGGCCAGGACGAATAGCAGGAACAGTTTGAAAAGTTTGTAAAGAAATTGTAAATACATAAATCAAGGCTTCATTACTTAATTTATTAATTTCTTTTAAATATTTAATTAATTTCTGGTTAGTTTTTGGTTTAAGAACATTTTCTTCCTTTAAAGATTATACAGAATCCCTGAAAGCAATTGTTTTCCACATAAAATCCCTTGTGTTAGGGATACTGAAGTGGAATATAGACGTTTCCCGCTGAAACAGCTGTCTTGCAAACAGAATCTTGGAGTGTCAAGGCTGCAGCAAGGATACCTTAGCGAAAAGGAGATACTTTAGAAGAAGGATACTTTAGAAATAAAAATCTACACTGCCTCCTTTGCTTTAATCCAGCTATATCCAAGCCCAATCATATCTAATATAATTCCCTTAATAATCGTAAGGGTATCCTGTTAACCTATGAGCCCGGCATATCCTTTAGTAGCTCATTAATCCGCTGGAAAAAAAATAACAACAACAAGCAAATCAAAAGCAAAGAGGACAATGTCTTTTTCGTATCAAAACAGACGCAGGCGCACTTGGGCCCACGTTGCGTATGAGCCATGTGTGTGTGTCAGTCGTAGTACTACAGCACTACACACACCACACACACACACACCACACACACACACTGCAGCACTACAGTTGTACGTGCACTGGCCTCGTGCCGCTCCGGCCGCTGTTTTCCTTGTGGACACCCGGGGCTTTCCTTGGCATTCCTTGACTCTCCCTTCGGCGGGTCAGCAGCGGGCGAACCCCAGATGCAGTGACTGTGTGCCTCCAGATGGCTGTGGCAGTGCCGCACGGGCATGCCGCATGGCCGCTAGCAACGTGCCGCCTCCGCCGAAACAGAAGTAAACACCAGAGTTTTTGTTTTGAAATCACCGGCGTTTTCTGGGCCATAATCCGGGGAATCCTGGACTTCAGCAGCAGGAAATCGCAGCCTGGAATATGTGAATATATATATCCCATGAACCCCATATACAGATATATATGTGTAGTTTGTGGTACACAAAACTAAGGCAAGTACGTACAAACACACACACACCCCAGTGCTGCTAGTGCTGCACTCACACACGCCAGAGCCGCGTGACCTTGGGCCTGGCTGGGCCAGGAGGCGGTTGGCGGTTGAACACACAAAAGGTGTAAACGCTGAAGCGAGTGGCAAAACAATAATAGAGCAAGTAGTGGTGATATAATGGCCAGGGAAGTATCAACAATTAATTGGAATAAAAATAACGATTATCTCTATTGTTTAAGCCATGAAAGTGGATGTAGTAAAGGCTTAAGTTAAGTTCTTAAATCATTTTTTATGGCTTCCATAATTAACTGGCTTGCAATAATGGCCAGGGAAGTATCAACAATTAATTGGAATATAATAACGATTATCTCTATTGTTTAAGCCATGAAAGTGGATGTAGTAAAGGCTTGAGTTAAGTTCTTAAATCATTTTTTATGGCTTCTATAATTAACTGGCTTGCAATTGGAAGTCTTCTTTCCTTTTCCTTGTTTCAAAATAGATTTAACTCACTTTCAATAGCCATTCCTGGTATTCTTACAATACTTTTTCAGAGCTAAAACTTTGAAAATAATAACAAGTTCCAGCAACAATTAAGCAGAGAACTTTGAGTAGAGTTTTTTCACCATAAGCCTCTCTCTCTGTGCCAACCCCTTTGATATCTCGCTTATTTTTAGCCCCAGAACCTTTATTTAACTCTTTATCTTGAATACATTTTCAGGGAATTTCTCGGAGAGTAATATAATTTTCCAAAGTTTAATAATACAACTTTTTGCCCTATTTCTTCTATAGCAAACGGAAGCGAACAGCGCCAGTGACCCACATCCGTGCACTGCCTGGCAGCCCATTGGATGCATGGATGCATGGATGGATGGATGGATAGAGGGATGACTTAGAGGGGACTTGGAGTTCAAGATCAGTGCCAGTCGTGATTCTGCAGAAATGGCATGCTGGCACAGCAGGCACAGCCCCGAATAAATCTCCAGTTCCAGTTCCGGTAAGATAAGTGGCGGTCACAGAAATATACACATACAGCCGCCAGTCCAGATAAATAGCCCGAAGCCGGGAGCGAAGCCGGTACCCGTAGAACCCAACATGGACCGAGCCATGTGGGCGATAAGGCCTCGTCGTCGTCGTCGTCGTCTGATTTCTTTACAATTTCTTTTTATATAACTGAGAATCCAAGGGAATTCTTCGGGCTCTCGCATGCGGGTGCCAGCGAGCGGCCAGCGGGCAGCGCGCAATCAGTGTTCGAAGAACTCGAACTCGTCTCAGCCTTTTATCGGCTATCGGCCGCATATATCCTAAATATGTGTGGGCCGAGCGTCCCCTTTGCCGTCCAGAGCGGCCTTAAAAGCGTCGCCGTTCCGGTGGACAACAGTTAGTCGGCTCCAGTCGTTGCAGCGCGGCGGTTCTCCTTTTTTTTTTCCCCCCTGTGTGTGCCCAGAAATAGAAGTGGGAGCAAGAGTGTCAGTGCAGTTAATTGTATGTCAGTTTTTCATTTGGCCTGCCTAGCTGACTTTCATTAAATATCGCTAGCTGCCTTGTGAAGGGCTTACGTGTGATTGCGGCTCAACAGGAACAGCATATATTGCAAAGCGGAAACGGAAATGGCCACGGCAGTGTCACAATGTGCAGCCCCCACGATTACCATCCATATTTTATGCGCATTTCCTGGCAACTGAAGGCGAGCGACAAGTGTTCAAAGCGAAATAATGCAGTTTTAAGGTCCTTAAATATCAATTTCTGGAACCTGAATATAAAAGGAAACTTTAAAATTGAATATTGGTTTCCTTTTTCCATTTGGAAACAACAATATCAACCACGAATCGATTGAAAAAATCATAATTAACTATTAGGTTCTTTCTTTTGTATTTTTTTCTTGTGATTAACTATTTTTTTACTTTTACTTTGGCATTTAACAAGTTTTTATAATTAATTTGCTTAATTTGGTTCAAAATCAAATTCAAATTTAAATTCCTAACCGCCCAAAATGCAGTCCTGCCGGCAAGTCAAAGTTATCGCCTGTGTCCAACCGATTAATCGATTTGCTAAGGCAAAAATCCCGACAGAGGGCGGCAGTGAGCAGTGATTTCAAGGAAATAAAATTAAATAAAAGAAAAGAAAAGTCAACTACAAATAAGAAAAGAAAAACAAAAAAGTTAATAATTAGCTGATTAACTAAGAATTTCCAGGGAAAGGCTGCCATCAACAGGCCAGCCACCTGCCCCAGCCACTCGCCTATCGATACATCGATATGTGACCGCCCGCCTATCGCTGCTGCCTGTTCTCGCAGCACTAATGAGAACAAAAAAAAAAAACAGAGAACGTCCCCGTTCGATGAATTAAACGCGAAAATTGCGTGAAAAATCGAGGAAAAGCGCTGCAACGGGGCGGCTAACGGGCAACGGGAAAGTGCAATAACAACCAGCGGGGCTAGCGGGCAGCAGGAAAAGCGCGACAACGGCGGCAGTGCGCAAATGTAAAATGCACGGAATATTCGCATGTGCAGTGTGATAATAAATAAACGCCACAAAATTCGGAGCGACGACGCAGGGGCAAACACACCAATACACACGTACGCCATACACACACCAATACCAGCGCAGTGCAGAGCAGCAGCGGCGGCGCGTGTGTGTGTCCTCCGCTAATATTTTTTGTTGTTGTTGCTTCGTGTACGTGTGTGTGTGTGTATATGTGTGTGTTTGTGCCGTGTTATCACAAAGGAGCTGAAAATCCAGGAGACTGGCGGCAGCAGCAGCAGCAACTACAACAACAACAACTACATCACGCAGGTGCGTATGTGTGTGTGTATGTGTGAGTGTGGGAAACGCGACGCAGACGTGAAGTAAAATCTGTCGATTTTCCACAGCTATTTTCTTTAGCGCGCAACCGAGTGCATATCGCTGATATATATATACAAAACATACATAGATGTGTGTATGTGTGGGTGGATATGTACTGTATTAGTGTATAAATGAGTGCGCAAAAGCTTCAGAGAGCGGCGAAAATCGAAAATAAGCGGTAAACTAACGGTTTATTTGCGCCCAGCCACAGCTGCTTGTATGTGTTAGATAATCCAACATGCCAGTGTGTGTGTGTATGTGTGTGCATGCAGCGTTACAGCGGCGCCTTGAAGGAAAATCCAACTGCGAGTGTCCGTAATTAAAACATGCGCCCCAGCAAAAAACGCGAGGGGGGTAGGGGGTGGGGGTGTGTGTGTCGCTGCAAACATGGCGTATGCGTAACACTTATCAAATCCAATTGGGAGCACCACCACCCAGTTCCAAGTTGCATTTCCAGTTCAGCCAAGGCACGCATATTTTTCAATTCGAATTGAGGCCCCTGTATGTCTGTGTGTGTGTGTGTGTGTGTGTAGCCTTTGGGGGTTGCAACCACCCCCTGCTGATGGAAGGTGGAAATGGATACAGATACACATGCAGAGAGCGAAAGAGAGCAAAGGCAGCATCCGCTGAGATGAGATTTTCAACAGCCTGTCCCCATAATTCAGGACACCACTGTACTTGCGATTTTTTCGGGGGTGGATGTGGATGCTTCTTCTTCACAAATATGTACATTTCCCAAAAAACCAAAACAAGTACAGTTCCAATTGGAAATGAAACGTGGCCTTGTATGCGTGTATGTGTGTGTGTGTGTGTTGGCTGAATCTGTGTGTGAGTGGGTGGTTGCTGCGCCGTCGCCACCGCCACCGCCGTCGCCGCGGAATAACGGATAACGAGAGCCCGCCGCCGCATGCGTAACTTATTTTTCTTTCTTTTTATTTTTTTTTCTCGGCTCCTTATCATCGCATTGTTTTTGTGCGCCTCGACTCTGCGTCAAGTACAAGCACATGCACGCCTGCGAGAGGCACACACACAAAAACAGAGAGAAAGATAGAGAAAAAGAGAGCAGTCGTGCTCAATTGAGCGAGAGATAGAAAATAGCTATCGATTATATATTTGCAAACGGCGGTGGGGGAGCAAAAGATAGAGAGAGAAAGAGAGAGAGAGCGGGAGCAAAAGAAGCGCAGACAGAGGACGCGCACGGTGGGGCCCATTCTTCAGGCACATTCTTTGTGCACTTCAAGGGCTCTCTATTTAATATCATCCGGAATTGCTTCCTACAAATAAAAAACAGCATAAATAACTCAGAACTCTTAAGTTAATCAACGGTTTTCCAGAATATTTCATAGTCTGCTTGCTATAATTGTCTCCTTTAATTTTTCTCACGTCTAAAACTATACATCTTAATACTATAGATAACATTGAGTATTATAGCTTGTGTTTTAATTATAACTGCAACTAACTTCAAATATATATAAAAAAAAAGTTGCACAGAGTACTGTAATTATATTTAATTTTTACAAATGATAAAAACTGCACGCTCCACACTATAATTAGTTACATGACCCACGACAATCGCAGTCACGCCCCACTGTGCCTGTCAGCCGCACTGATTCCCACATATCCATTCCCTTTCGAATTTTGATTCTGATTCGATTCCAGCAGCATGCGTCGCAGCCACTGATTGCCCGGGTGTGGGTGTGATTGGGCGCATGTGTGCGTTGTGCGTGTTTGTGTGTGTGCGCTGACGCAGTGGGAGTTTGTTGCAGCTGTGTGCGTCCGTGAGCGATTGCAGGCAGTGGGCGCATGCACACCCACTAACTTGCACTCGCACTCGCACAAAACCACAAGTGAAAGAAAAAGAAAAACATAAAGATGATGCTCTCTGTTCTAAGCGTTTTCAAATGCTCTCCTCTCTCTCTCTGTCTCTCTGTGGCTGTATTTCTTAAAATAGATGGATCACAGCAAAATAGAATTTTCATATAGAAAGCACTAGCAAAAGCAGCAAAAGCAGCGGTAGAAATAACGGTAAAATATGCGCAATCGTCCAGTGTGTCCCTATTGAATTAATAGAGCTCTAAGGATATGGTACACCTGTGGGAGAAGGTCCTCTAATTTTCTATCTTCTAGTACACTTTTATAATAGAAACAAGCACCTAAATTGAGCAGACTCCACTGTTTCCATAGGTGCCAGCTCTTTTTCACCTTAATTTTGTAACTTTTAATTAATTCTCTTGTAATTTCTTGGCTTTCCGCATCGCTAGACACCTCCAACTCGATAGCAGTGCGTGTGTGTGTGTGTGTATCTGCGTGAGTTGCCTTGACACGAGCTTACCAGCTTATAGCATGCATCTCAGGGCACTCGGCGCAGTTTTTCCAATGTAAAATGCTGCGCACGCAACCCCACAAAGAGTAGAGATACAACACTGGGACTAACTACACACTGCTGGCCATGAAAATAGGTACGCATGCCAAGTATACCTATATTCCAACTGCGCATAGTCCAGTGCTCACACTTAGGGGATAATTCCCCCTGACTTGGAAATTCTATAAATCCAGCTAATTTAAAAACAATGTTACTCAACCCTGAATAATGAAGTTTCCCTTATTCCAAAAAACAAAAAAACAGAAAAAGTCACCATTAAGTGCAAGATCCCCCTCCCTTGTGACAGCAAACATACATATCAAAAATGTTCCCAGGGATGATTCCTGAAATCAGGTTGCTATCATCTGTACGGATTTCATCCCAATTTCCAGAGCCACTGTGCCACTCTCCCGACCCGCGACTGTCTTTGACAGCGTGTTTGGCACGCGCAAGTGAAACGAGCTTACTTACTAACACAACAACAACCCCTAAACGTACGGGGGTGGTGCGGCTCTCCCCACTGCCGCTCTCAGGGGTGGCAGCACTGGACACTGACTCCGGGGCGAGCAGCTTTGCCGTTAGGTGGTGCGAGCAGTGAGCAAGCAGTGCATGCGTGGCCATATGGTTGAGGTTGGGTGGGGGTGGGGGTGGTTTTTTAGGGCAGGATAAGCAGTGAGCAGAGCGCTATCACGGTCCAAAGCGGTTAGTTGTCGTGAGTAGGTGTGTGTATTGTGTTGTTGCCACTCGCCAGCCAAGGGTGGTGATTTTTCCACCTTAAGGGTGGGTGTGCTCTCGCTTTCTCTCTCTTCCACTCTTCCTCTCTCTCTCAGTCTCGGGTTCAGTCTTAGTTATCTGCCTTTTTGGGTAGCAAGTGCCAAGTCTGTGACATCTTTAGAGCTTACCAAGCGCTTTTCCGCCAGGTTTTCGTATACATTTCCGCGGGTTTCGTTGGAAAATTTGAATAACACACAAACGGGGGGCAGAAGAGACAGAGATAGCGAGTGTATATATAGCCGTTTCATGCGACGCGATGTCGACGCATGGGCGCAGTATTGATTTTTCACTGCGTCGACGTCGCTGCTTTGTCGCAATCACTCCATGGGGTGGTTTTCTCGCCCCCTCTCTCGCACTGGCGGCGCAGTCTCGTTCTGGCCATCTCTGTCCCGCTCGACGCGTCGCCGCTGCGTTGCCGTCGTTGCTTTCCGAGTTTCTGAGCAAACGCAAATAGAACTTGAGCGCACAGAGAAGGCACATCCACAGAGCCACACAACCACACATCCACAACCACATCCACGTCCACTTCCAAAACTCAGAGAGCCACAACAAGCGGTGCGGTGTGGTTCGTTCGATTCGCTCGGCTCCCGGGAACAGAACTCGTCGATTCTATATACTCTCCGACAGAAAACAAAAAAACCGAAAAACAGCAGCAGAAATTGTACTTATTTTATTTTATTTTCTGTGCCTACAAGTGTGTGTGTGTGTGTGCCAAAAAAGTCATTGAAATATTGCAATAATAATATTTAAAGCCGCCGCAAGGAAAAAGTATCACAAAAAGCTAACTGCAAATCGCCGAGGCAAGCAAATATATCAAAAGACACAACAAAAACCCATACAAATTTACGAGTACTTGTGCTGGTGTTAGTTGTTCTTCAAAAATACTGCTTAGTGAGTACAAAATATTCGAAACTTTATCAGTGCGCACGTGCAGCGACGGCCCCCAAGAAAGGCATTCAGCCCAGAGAGAGAGAGAGGACCATGCACGCGAGCAGAAAGAGAGCCAGAAGAAGCTTGGGGATTCTGCGCACTGAAGATGGGAGCAGAAGAGAAGAGTAGACAATGCACACATGCTCTCCGAGCGGGGAGAGAGTGCAGAGCTGATGAGAACTCAGGGAATTGGTGTTTTGGTTAATGTTTATATAAAGAAAAGTTAAACAATTTCTGTATAGTTGTTGTGAAGTTCACATAATACTAAATCTTAAAATTGTGTGTAAAAGAGAAGAATTCAACTTCAGAAAACATTTGTAGGAAGTCCTCAAAGTAAAGGTAATGGTACAAAAATAACAGATATTGCCGAAGCTTTATAGACAACAAACAAAGAGACGTAACGCTCTATCTGTTTTAAATAAAATGTAGTTTAAATATTTTCCTAATTCTTCTAGTATCGCTAAAGCCTTTCTTCACCGAAGAATTCCGCTTCAAAAGAGCTTTGCAAGTCTTCTAAGTGAAGTTACTAAAGTAAAAAGATACTGAAGTGAAAAGATACTGCAGAAAGAGACGTAACGACATGTTTTAAATAAATGTAGCTAAATAATTTCCCTGATTCTTGTTGTATCGTCTAAGCCTTTCTTCACAGAAGAATTCCACTTCAAAAGAGCTTTGCAAAGTGAAGATACTGAAGTGAAAAGATACTGTAGAAAAGAAAACAAAGATACGTTACGCTCCATCTGTTTTTGATCAAGTCTCAGGGTCGCTCTTCAGCTTTATTGAATAAAAGTCTCCTTCCACTTCTTTTTTTTTTCGAGCTACCTGTGCCACATACACCGCTCTGTCCGCTCTTGTCACCTTGCACCCCTATACGTATTTACATACCCCCTATATGTATACATTTGTACCTAGGTACGGCTCAAGTTTATCGTTGCCTGAACCTTATGGACGAATCCCCGCCGATCCAATACGATCCGTTCCGATCCGAACCCTACGGCGACGTCGCTAATCTGCGACTGTGGGTCCGCTCGAATTACAAACAGTTGTGCATATGTGTACCTTTGTGAATATGGCGTGTTTATATACGTACACTTTATGTACATATATGTATATACTGTGCTGCTGTTGTTGTTGCTGTTGTGGGATTGTGTTATAAAACACTAAATTGTTCGCTTTGTGCTTCTATGGTTGTCGTTGTCACAGCTGTTGTAGTTGTTGTTGGTGTTGTGGTGTTGCGCATGCGCGCTTTTGACCTGATTCACTTGCCCCTTATCAGCTTCAAAAAAAAAAAAAGAAGAACAAAACAACGATCCAAGTTCTATAGCTCGAAATACCCTCTATGATATGGGGGTATATTTCTTTTGATATCTTACCCTCCCCTTTTAGGTTAACTTTTTCCTTTGGAAACTCGTTTGGAAACCACTAGTAACTTTTTGAAATAAAGAGAGTGCTGATTATTAAAGGTTAAGAATTAAGATTTAAGCTTGATAGAAACAAGAAGAAAGGGGGTTTAACTTTGTAATCATGTTAGGAATATTAGAAACATAGAATTAAATTTTAATTTTTTTTATTTTTTTTATTTTATTTTTTTTTTTTTTTTTTTTTTTTTTT
>JAEIIU010049384.1:0-29611 GCA_018874675.1 Drosophila baimaii | reverse complement strand
TTATAGCTTTTTAATATAATTATAGCCACCTCCTAGAAATTTCATTGAAATCGGACCAATATATCATATATGTGTAGCTGCCATAGGAAAGATCGGTCTAAATTCATATTTTACATATGAATTTTACATTTTGCATAAATTTTACATTATACATGTGTTATATTTTATGAAAATCTTTTTTAATAAGTAACAAATTATCTGCAAGGGTATATAAACTTCTGCTACGCCCGAAATTAGCTTTCTTACTTGTTATGTTTTTATTTAGTGGTAAGAAAATATCACATCGCCGATCCTCGGGGTCCACAGCTCCTTCTCAATATCCGATTTACGCATGTACCAAGCCGCACCAGAAATCGGAGCAGTATATTTATATAGCTATATTTATATAGCTTAAAACTGTGGCATAAATTTTCTTCAAATGTACAGCATGGAAACCTAATTCTAGTTTTCGACGACTTCACCGCACAGGCCAACGCATCGTCGCCCTACTGCCCAAATTAGCTCAGAAATTACTTGAATCCTATACAGCTTTCAGAAGAATACTACCTATTTGTAAGACATTTATTTATATGAAAAAGCCGAGGACATTATCAACTGCAATGAGCTTTCAATGCCATCGAAAGTGACTGGAAATTGCCTGCAAATCTAAAGTAGAGCGAAAACTTTCGCTTTGAAGGACACGCCAGCCCCAGTGACACAGACGGGTTGTCAATCTCAGTCCATCGTCCTTCGTCCTTCCTCTCCCGCTGTTCACTGTTCACTGAAGCGCAAAGCGGAAATCGGACGCCATATCAGGCGGACATGTTCGACAAGGCTGGGGCGGAAATGGAGCGCTGGGCAAAAACAACGATGTCAAAGTATGGCCGATTACAGCATTGACTAGGTAAATATGCAAACAAATGTAATTGCCAGTAGCTGAGGCGACTGGGGCCAGTAGAACACGCTACCGGGCTCTCATCTTGCCTGGACCTGGGTTAGCACGCACCCTGGGTTTTTCCATTAAGAAATATAGCTCCCCGAGATAGTGAAAACGGGCTCTCATTCTGTAAAATTTTTTTGGAGGAATCTTAGAAGATAGTGGAATGAGAGTCCGATTCCACTAACCCAGGTCCAGTCGGTCACCAGCTCACTCTTCTATAAACCCTTTTCGATCCGAAGTACCCAGACCAATAAATCATGGAGGATCCCCTTGATGGAAGTGACCCAGTTGAAGGCAAGCGAAGATTATTGGAAGATTATTGCTTAATCAATTATTTTTAACAAATAAAGCCAAACACTTAAAATTAGTTTTAGTTTTGTTAACTATTCTATCATATTCAATAAATAAATGAAATAAATAAACAAATAAAGTCTAACAATTAGGTTACAAAAAAAATATTGGGCTCTCATCTGAAACGGAGATGTAACCCAAGTCGAATGAGGACTCCCGTCCAAATCGATTCTGAATCTGCAGCGAAAAATGCAAATGTTTGCCAAAGCCAGGGGACAGAATTGGACTGAGGAGAGGTCAGAGAACCTCTGCCAGATGCAAATTCCCATTTCACTAAGTTCCGATTTGGCAAATGCATCAATCGGAGAGAACAACAGTCACGCAGCATACGCAAATGACACAGCAGCAGCAGCAGCTCCACTTATGGATACCCAGATGCAGATACTTTTAGGAGGCACAGATACACCAGCATTGAGTGCGTTTCAGTTTGGCATCGCTCTCTGATGCATTTTCAATCTCTCCGCATGCATTTCCCATAAGCTTGTGTCTCAAATGCATTAGAATCAATACGATTTGTGCCGAGTCCTTTGTCCCCTGACCGAGTTTAGTTTTCCCACAGGAATATTCAAGAAGTCTTGCTAAGATTAAGAACCTCTTAATTGAGAGAATATATTTGTCTTTATTTTGGCTTTAGCTTTTATATCGACTCTTCTTGTGATTCTCCTTATAAAACTCCGACTTCTTTAGCAACTCTATAGAGAAGAGAGAAATAGTTGACAAAAAAAATTTAATACAGAATATTTGTACAAAAAAAATAAAAACCATTATATTATTGAATGTAAATCATCATTCAACGCAGCTTTTTAAATAAAATCAAAGCCAAAAAGGCGTTACCAAACCAGGGAAACAGCAACTCCTAAGTCTTGAACTATCAATTAAAACACCGAAATAAAAATTAGAAAATAATACAAAATATATCTCCTTATGTGAATATATAACGCGCGACTAAAGGCAAGCTCTGCTCGATAATTACGCTTTTTTACACAACGAAATAAAGAAAATAATAAAGCGGTAAAATAAACAAATTAATAATATATAAATAAAGAAAATGTATAATAAAAAAATAGAGAAAAAACCCCTTTACTGGTAAAAGAAAGCACAATAGTACAAGTAAACTCAACAAGTGATATGGCTACTGCTTAAAAAAACCGAAACAAAAAGTACACTATTTAAAAAAAAAAACAAATAATATTTTCTTTCCACTAAATAAAAACATGAAAAAAGGCAAAGCCAAGACAGCCAAGAAGGGAAAGAGGACGCCAAAGCACTACTTAAGAGTGGCAAGTGGCAAACACTATTTATTAAAAAAAGGGAAAAACAAAATATAAAATAAATAAATCGGCTAAATATAAATGAAGAAAATTAATAATAGTAAAATAATGAATGAACCTCTGCACTGGTCAACTACTTGAAAGCGAATGAGGTCTTTGCTGCATCAAAATAATACCCAAACACATATAACAAGTCAAGGCCTCCTCGATAGCAATTTAGGAACTTGCTAAGGTTATCGGAACGTATTTCGATACCGCTCGAATATCTCGTGTTGGCCTTTTGTGCAACACTATTGTGCTATCGAAATTGTACAACACTTCCTTGATTTTCAAGGAAATCTCGTTTGCAGAAAAGTTAAAGAAAGTGTGGGTACAATAAAGAATTGCTTTATGGTAAAATATTTTCGTTAAAAATACCCCAAGATCCATTAGTGTGTACTTTTGAAATAAAATCAACCAGCTATGGCATTTTAACTATTTATATTTATATTTAAAAACACACATCCTATATTCAACTATTAAACATTTTTCAAGCTTTATTCCACGACCGACTGCCTGAATCCATACTTGTGTATATCTGTTGCTCCCTTTGGCTCAATAATGCGTCTGTTGACCCATTCAAAGCCAGTCAATACGAATCGCTCCTTAATGCTGACGTTTTTATCTGCAAAACTCTACCCCTCCCTTGCGAGACGAGACTGTCTGTCATTCGAAATCCATTGAGCGTGACGTATGAGTATGAAATTCTGAGGAATGCTTTGCTCCAACTCACACTACCGCTCCGCTCCTGCTCCTCTGTCACTGACTGACATGGTCTATTAATTTTATTAGTGCCTTCGCATACAGTTGATGCTTAGAGTTCGTACTCCTTTTTTTTGTCCTAAGCTGTATTTTTTTGCAAGGAAAATTGTCATTTGGTCTCTGCAAGCCTTCAGTTTTGTGGTACAAAAAATGCAATAAATTTTAGACTTTGTGGCAAAAAATTAAACCAAGGAAGACATTTGCTGTAAGGAGTTTGGTTTTTCTACTGGATTGTACTCTTCGTTCAGGCTTGCTGCTTTAACCCCAAAAATGGCAACGCATAATCTCTTCTTGCCCAGGAGAATGGCAAGTTTGGAAAAGTGTAGCACACTCATATTGTATGATTTATTTGTTGCATTAGTGAATGTCGTTGGCAGCAGGAGCTGGCGGATGGCGGCTGGCCACTTCAGAGTGTCTGGACCTCCCTCGAGCGCCTAAAGGTATGCAACGCTCACTTGTTTTATAAATGGCCTAAAACTGTGGGTAGCTAGCTTGTTTTTACAGTGGTGCAGTAGGTGTAGAGAATAACAGTGAAGAATATATTAGTTAAGTTTTTAATAGACACCATTTAACTGTATTTTTTATGTTTTAAAGGAAAAGGAAAGAAATTCTTGGTTCCTCGATCAAAAATACACCACTTGGGAATGCTAGTGCAACGCAAACGAAAGGACGCTGATGTTGCAGAGGCCCGAAGTATTCTGTGGACGTTCTTTTATATTTAAGTGTTACACTTAATACATTTCTATCACACTCTTATTAATCATAAGCAAATAATAATAAACTACATATTTAAACAGAGTAAATATTTATAAAATACAATTTATAATAGCTATAAAACAGCTAGAAAGCCTGCTGCAAGCTGCAACAACATTTGTCCAGCAGGACATTAAGTAGTCTCTATTTTTTTATGCTGTAAAATGCACAAAGTCATCCCCGTCGTCGTGGCGCATACAAACAGAGACATTGCAGCAAATAGACACGGGCACAGTGGGACAACGTGGCGGCTACAGTAAACACTGCCAGCAAGTGGAATGCAGCGAGGCGTGCTAATTGTGTCATTTACATCGGCAAACAAGGACGCGCTGCGAGCGGCGAACAAGTCAAAGGCTCAAACAAATTAATGCAGCTGAGCGCACCTGTTCGAGCTCTTTGCACAGCGTAATTAATGGCCACCGTGGAGAAGAGAGAACTGGTAAGATATGCAAATGTTTAAATTAAGTGCAAGCTAAAAGAAAAAAAAAAAAAATTCTTGTCAGAAGTGGGATTCGAACCCACGCCTACAGAGTAGACTGCGACCTGAACGCAGCGCCTTAGACCACTCGGCCATCCTGACAGCTGACCATCACCCATCCAAAACGCAATCCGAACAGAGAGCTGCTTTCGGAGATCGAAAGCTTCTATGCTAACACTGATCTAGCCAAAAGCTTTCTGCTTAGCATGGAAAAGTTCTAAGTAAACAGCTTTGATCAACTGACCACTATGTATGCTAAACCATTGTATACCCTATAAATAAATATATTAGAAAGCTGTGAATTATGTATATATTTACATTTCTTAAATATCATACTTAACTTGTGAACTTACCATTTGTATAACTCATATTTCATAAAATGTATTAAAAAATATAGCCTTTCTTATGGTAAAGAAAGGTTATTTCGGTATTCTGTGCTTTTTCCTAGAGAGTAAATCCACAATGAATGTTTTTAATTTAACTATTTGTCTCTAAAAATTGTGTTTCCTTTAAAGAATATAAAAGCACTCTGTAAAATATATTTCAAATTATATTTAACAAAAAGTCTTATGATGCACCATAGCGAGTTCCGTCTTTCCGTTATTTCGGTATCATAAACACCAAAAAAGGGACCTACTAATACATATATCAAATTTTCATTATAAAATAGTAAAGTTCTTAAATTTGATCCATAAATTCTTCAGAAAGAATTTCTGTCTTTATACCATGTTTTGTGTAAAATAACTACAATTTACCATAAACATGTTCCAAAATTCTGAAAACATTTCCTTATTCTTTTTTTGAGTGCTCTACAAAAAAAGTATGTTAATATTTATTTAATAAGCGTAACTGAAATCTCTTTAAAGAAAATCTACAATATATTAGCATAAAATACCATGCTAAAAACAGTTCCAACCATAATCAGCTCCAAAGTTATGTTATACAAATCCATACCTTCCATTATGAAGACTCTCCCCTAGCTTATATAATCCATATATATATCTCCCATAATATCAAGTCAAGTCATCAATTAAAACTAGAAAATAGTTTTCATTTATTGATTTATCCAGTATTTCATACGATCAAAAATATAGTAATGCAGTGATACTTATTCGTAATAATTGTCTTACATGTTTATTTTGCTTTATTTTTTTGTAACTCATTTCTCGTTATTACAATAATTTATTTATTTCTTTATTTTCAACAGAGTGATAGTGTTTCAATTTCGATTTTTGTGAGGAGAATCAAGGTACCGCCGCCACACTCGTGTTCCCGTCTTGATTTTTACAGAAATTGAAAATCTATGCTTTATGTTTATAAATTGAAATTTATTTGAATGAAACGCAACGTTTCCTCGCCACACAAAAAATTGCTAAACGTTTCCTAAATATACAATAGTTTAACTAAAAATATGACTACAATTTATTTTCAAAAAGTTTCTTGCACATCTAAAAAACAAATATGTTTTTGTTTGTATATATATTTTAGGCATTTGTTGTTGGCCTTCTCGTGTTGTTCATTGTTTATAATTGTTTAATTTTATTTTTTTTTAGTTCTAAGTCTTTCAATTGTTGCATTTTAATTTTGACTTTTCTCGTTAGGTGTTAATTAAAAATTCCTTCCATGTGAGATTTAACTAAATTGAGCTAAAATATATATTTTACATTTGCCATTTTGTTATTTTCTTGTTTTTTTGTTGTTGTAACCTTTGCTTTGCCTTTGTGTGTCATTAAAATTAATTTTTGGATGGTTTCATTTGTGTTTAGATACATTCCTTACTTTTGCGCCAAAAATAAAAGCATTCTCGAGGGAAATTCCATTTTCTATTCTGTTTTCTTTTTTTGCTTTTAATTCATAATCAAGTCGTGTTCCTTTGTGTGTTTGCTACAATTCTTCATTCCATTACTTCAGGGATCTTTTCATACATTCAGCTTAGCATAGAGAAGTACACTAGATATTAGATTTAATATACACATATATGCAAGTATGTATATAGATGTGTGTGTGTGTTGTATATATATATCGTATGTACATAATTAATAGGCAACCACTTAAGCATACTATAAAAATAAGTATTGTTTATGCAATATTCATTTGCCACAAAATAAAATGTACTAAAAACCGAAAAAAAAACTGTACATTATACAAGTATTCATTCTGATCTGATCGGCATTCAGTTTATGTTTTATCTTTTATCATTACTATTATTATTATCCTTATCATTATCCTTGTCAATCTGTTCAACAGCATCATCGTTCCGAGCACAGGCACACGGCGCACTCATGATATCCAAACCAAAACCCATCTTCAGACTGTCAACTGCCAACAAAACGTCCAACGAACTTTTTTATTTATTTTAGGATGACGAGAAAAACGATGAATTTTCAAAAGGCTAGCAAACAATAGAAGGTTGGGGGGCACATAAGAAACCAAAATTGGGTGAAATGAGAGAGAACTTTCTGTACATCCACACGGACATGCTTGGAGTTCAGATTGAGTTTAGGAGTTAAGCTAGTTTGGTTTTTGGACTCGGACATGTGTCTGTGTGGGATGCTTGCCACTAAGTCGCCATTAGTACACACTAGCTTCATTGCTGCTGCTACTGCTGCGGCGCCACTAATGTAGTTGTCTCCTTGTTGTTGCTGTGGTTGTAGTTCTTGTTGTCGGTACTGCATCTGCTGTCTGCTATCTGGCCTAGTACATTGACTTTCATGAGGCGTACATGCGGTTAATATCATGCTGATATTTGTCCTGAATATCCTTTCGTTTCAGCTTAAAGGCAGCCGTCACGAGTCCCATGTCCGGCGACCAGACCTCCTTGCACAGCGTAATGGCGGCCGGCACCTCGAACTTTTGCAACTTGCCTGCACAATCATAAATAATATATAAGCATTAATATATATCTAACAAACAATATATATTCCCATCAAGAACTTACACTTCCTCGCATGCTCGGCAATCTCCTTCAGAATAGCCTTCTCGATGACGGGCGATGAGCACAGCTCCTCGTAGGTCTTGTCCGCCAGACCATGCTTCTCGGCCAGCTCCTCTAGATGCTTCTGATTGGGCACCACCAGTGCCACCGTGAACTGCTTGGTGGGATCACCGTACACGCAAATGTTCTCAATAATGCCGCATGTCTTCAGCTCCGACTCCACCTTGCCCAGAGAGACATATTCGCCGGCCTGCAGCTTAACCAGATCCTTCTTACGATCTGCATGGGAATGGGGTTTTATTAGACATTTCCCAAGCCTGAATTGGGGTAGCAAACTTACCAATAATCTTAAGTACGCCATCGGTTTGCACTTCACCAATGTCGCCGGTCTTGAACCACCGTCGACCGTCCTCCTCGAAGAAGTCCTCGTTGGTCTTGCCGGGCAGCTTGTAATAACCCTGAGAGACACACTCGCCGCCAATGAGCACCTCACCCTGGGGATACGGCTTGTTGGTGACCCGATAGTTGCCCTCCTCCCAGTTGACCAATCTGATGTCGCAGACGGTCAGGGGGCCACCAGTGCGTCCATAGGTCATATCGCGATCTATAATGGATAATTTAGTTGGTTAACTCTCCTGGAATGATCTCTCTCTTGCAACTTACAATCCATTACAGCGGCACCCGACGTGGTCTCCGTGAGACCATATCCCTGAATGAGCTCCAGGCACAGGCAGGTCTTGATCTGCTCGTGCGTATCCGCGGACAGCGGCGCTCCGCCGGACATAATAATGCGCACCTTGCCGCCCATCAGCTTGGCCACCTTCTTGAAGACCAGTCTGCCAAAGGGAGAATCCAAAGATTTAGTCACCACATCAACGCCACCAAAAGGGCCAACTCACTTGTCAATCAGCGGCGTCTTGTAGCCACGCTGCACCCACTTGACCTTGTATTGGTAGAGGAATTTGAAGAGCGACTTCCTGAACGCCGAGCCCGAGTTGACCTTGTCGTTGATGCCCTTGGAGATGCGATCGAGTATCAGCGGCACCGAAGTCATGCAGGTGGGCTTCAGCACGGTGGCATCACCGCTGCAGCCGCGCTTGATCTTGCTGCTGGTGTCGATCAGGGTCAAGGGCGTGGAGTAGCCAATGGGCACGCCGGTCATTAGGCACACACTCTCCGCAACCAGTTCGAAAACATGGGCCAGGGGCAGGAAGCCAATGAGCACATCGTCCGGATAAATGGGCACCATGTCACAGAAGCCCTTCATTGTGGCAATGCAGTTCTTGTGCGACAACAGGACACCCTTGGGTGTGCCCGTGGAGCCGGAGGTGTACATAATAATGGCAATATCATCGCCCTTGGGTGGCACGTTCTCTGTGGAAATAAAAAATAAAAAAAGAGAAGAATTAGCATTAGCAATATTGCAAATCAAATGTATATGTCGTTACTCATCTTAGTACTTCTAGTGTCTTCGTTTAAAACCCAACTAAGTATGCTTACACCTCGCTGTCTTCTTTATTCTGTTTTCTAGTTCTATAAGATACACTTTATAGCAAAATTTTCCCAGCTAACAGCTCTGTTGTGATTTTGGCCTTAATTTAGAAAGACTCAGAATGCCGCGGGTCCTGGAGGAGTTCATAACCCTAACGCCACTGACTTGTGTGCAACAGGTCAATGCCTTGCTGGACGCCACTTCATCGAAACCGCGTAGCTGCAAAGTGCTCTACACCCTCTTCGGCGTGTACTGCGGCGTGCTTGCCTATCGGGCTTATAGAAGCTACTGGGCCAAGCGTGCCGAAGTTGCAGCTGCACAAGTCGTGAGTGTAAGTCCTGCGACTGAAGTCAAGGTGGAGGAAACCGAGCTAGTGCCGGCAGACAGTTTTGTGAGTGCGCAGATAGTGCCTGAGCCTGAACCGGTGCCTGAATCTGCGCCTGCAGCCCCTACGCCTGTACCTGCGCCGATCCTCTTGCAGCCCTCCGACTTTTCCACCACCGACATGCGGTAATAACTACTACTATTTATAGAGTATCTTAAGCTAAAAGATATATTATATTCCCATTTCAAAGGTGGCGCTATGGCCCTCAGACTGTGCCCGTGTACAAGCAAGGTTCCGAGAGTAATGACGAGGAGGAAGAACCCTTCGAAAAGCCTATTAATATAAGTAACGAAGAGCCCGAGGTTGCCACTGTGTCCGTGGGCACATCCACAATGGGCAAAAGGGTTCGGACATGTGAGAACCAAGTCGAGGAGGAACCTCCCAAGGCAACCACCTTTACTCGATGGCTCGATGACTAAGAAATCTAACGTTTGGTATTTAATAAAGACGTAGAGATTCATTTTACATAACACCTACCGTACTTGCTGTCCTGGCCGGTCTTGATCACCTGGGTAAAGGGCAAGATCTTGACGCCTGCCTTGAAGCCCGTGGTCTCTGTCTTGTGCAGCTGATCCTCGATATAGATAATGTTCTTCACCAGGGGGCACTTGTCCAGCAGGGTCTTAAACTTGGGCAGCAGATCGTGCGACGTGATAACCGTGGTGACCTCCGTTTCGGTGATGCCTGTACAAACCCAAGGTTAAGGGTTAATTTCGGGTATTGTCCCATGGAAAAGCCCAGCCATATACTCACAGTGGGCCACACCATCATCGCCCAGGGTAGCGTAGACGGTCACAATGGGCATGGACTGCTTGAAGCATCCGTGGGCGGCGATCATCCATTCGGCTCGCGTCTCGGCAAAGATGACAATGTTCTCGCGCGGCTTCTGGCCCAACTCACGCAATCCTCGTCCAAAGTTAGCCGCCGTGCGCTCCGCCTCGGTGAACGTCTTCCACTTGTAGTCGCCCAGATTGTACTTCTTGAAGACACGCCCGTTCTGCTGGACCTCGTCCTCCTCGCTGAGGATCTGACGAGTGCCCAGGCAGCGCTTGGACGTATACGTCTTGGCCACATAGTTGAAGACCTTCTCCAGCGTATCAATGTTCTCCTGCAGCATCTTCACGTGGACTTCACGCGGCGGGTCCGTAGTCCGGTAGGTCAGCTCATTGTCATCGTTCTTCACGATCTTTGCCTGAAAGCAGCATAAGTGTGGCGATTAGTTTAAGTGTCGTGATGGTGTCAGGGGGGCGGCAGTGCGATTTGCCAAATCAAAATCAACGCCAGATTGGGGGACAAGGAGTAGAGTCGACAGAAAGAGAGAGAGGGGGGAGGGGCGAGGGGCGATAACAGACATGTGAGTTTTTTTTTTTTTTGAGGATTTTTGTCGAGGTGAGGGCCACAACTAAGGGAGATCATGTTTCGTGGACCAACACCAAAGATATAGTCTCCACTCCGAATGGGGAATATCACCAAAAAACGGAGTACGTACGATCACCAGTCCCTTTGGAACATTTATAGTGCTAGTGTGTGTGTGGTGTGTGTGTGGTTCATGTGTGTGTGTGTGTGGTGTGGTATGGGGGTGCCCCAGTGTGTATATGTGTGTTGTATTGTGTTGTGTACGTTCCATTACAAATATTATTAACTAAGGGTATTAAAAACACATTTGCAAAAGTTAAACCTCAATGTCATCCGGCGCGTACTTGGACTCATCGACCAACATTTTCTGGTTAATTAGCTTGGCCTGTTGAGGAGGAAGGAGGAGGAGTTGAGATGAGAAGCGAGTTTAGGCATGGTTTTTCGGCTTTAACTGGAGCTCCCTCCCTTGATTTCCTAAGCAATTCCTTTTTTTTTCCTGGTTCTTGGGCAAATTTATTGTTTATAAACTTTACAATGCACATGGGCACTGTACCCTAACACATATACCCCTTCTTAACCCATAAACCTTATCAGAAACCCAACCAAAATCGCTCTATTTAGATAGTAGCGATAGAAGCGTGTCAGATATCAACAAGGTTCCTCCACTGTGACGTCATCAAAGCATGGTTTTTATTTATCCATCCCAGTTCGGGCCTTTCTAAAGTTTCCAAAGAGAATAATACCCATGTAGATCCCTCTAAAAAGAAACTTTACGCATTCCTAACAATCAGGATGACTCAAAGGTTGGAAATGTAAGGCCCAAATCCGTTCCGGGAACCCTAAAATCACTTGCATTATTTCCAAACTGCACTACATTTACTTCCTTATCAGGAGACCAACCACCTGTGGTATATATGGCCTGACACAACCTGTGCAAATTATCATATATATAACCATGATTTCGGCTTCCAATATATGCTATATATATATTCGCGAAAGCAAGGAAATCGTTTCGGCTAATTGTCGCATAAAAGAGCGAATCCCTGATAAAGACAAAAAAGGCCACACACGGACAACGCGAGCGCGGATAGATAGGGAATCAAATAAAAAAAAATATAAAAAAAAGGTGGACCTGGTCAATAAATCAAAAGTCGTCAGGCACACACACTCACTACACACAGATTAGGAAGAAACAAAAAAAAGAAACTGAAAGAAGCTCGGAAGAGAGATAGATGCCAGGGCCTGGCAAAAGTTTCAAGGTGAAGAACAAGGCAGGCCGAGGAAAATTAAAAGTTAAATCTAGCTGATAGCGAATGTGTGCAGTTTTCAACTAATAAATATATATATATATATACTTATGAATACTATAACTATAGCATGCGATTGTAGGTAGCCCACAGGTCTATGTACTTTGGAACGCCCAGTGCAAAGTCGAAAGTATATTTCAACGGCCACACGATTCTAGAGATAGTTACACCAACCAGTCGTCGTCGTCATCGTCGTAGTAGCAAAAAGTGGGCAAAAGGGACTCTTCACTTCACTCAACACACTCACCTTCACGCGACGCGAGTCCTGCCGGCGTTTCCAGGGCTTTTGGAATACCAAATAGACCGGCAACGTGATGATGTCGTACATGAAGGCGATCGCCTTGATGGCGCCAATTGCGCTCTGCACCCAGAAGCTGTCCATTCTGTGAATAGAAATAAAAAGAGGGTGAACAATGGCAATCAAAAATACAAATTAGTAATTGCATATGCAAATTTTGTTGAGCAAAAGTTCAGCTAGAACTATTGGCTATTTCCCACACATCAAGTATACGCCCGATCGGCACGATCCCAAATGCACCCACCAACCCACCCACTCGTTGTGGCACCGTCGCAAGCCGAAAACCAACTGATATCACCACCTGACGCTGCTGCCACTGGTTAGTTAGCAGGTCTTGCAAGTCCGAAAGCGGCAAAGGGGTTGCCACTCTCCGTTCGTTCCGCTCAAATCGCGCTGCGAGCGTTTGTCGCTCAGAAAACGCTTTTCGAACGTTCACATTCGCGATAAGAGCTTGGGAGAGCACCGCCGCCGCCGCCGCCGCCACACACACTCCCTGGAAGGGGTGCGATTCGGCCTATTTTTATCAGCCCCAAGATTGCCTGGCCGTAACGAGCGGCGTAGCCCCTCAAGAAGGGGCTACTACTCTATTTGTAATGCAAGTGCGGGCGGATCGAGTGCTCGTCTGGACTTAATCAATAACTATGTACTCCCAACCGGATTCAGTTGCCGAGTGGCACCTATTAAGTGTGCCAGAAAGCAAGGATATCGGCCATATTTCATTAATCATCATCGATCCGAGTAATCTTTACGATGTGAACTATACTACTTGACAAAAATCCAACCTAAATTTATGATGCGTTCCATATTTTACAAAGTTTACAATGAACAAAGTCCCATTTTGGGTTAGTCATTTGTTACAAAAAAAAAAAAAAAAAGAAATCATAGAGTTGTAGCTACGCGTCAGTGTTATCTATAATACTTATCAAAAATACCCAAAAATATCACAAATCTCACGTCGTTTTCAGGACTTCCATTTTTATAAAGACCTCTTGTCTTATCGCGTCTGTTTTTTTTGTGGTTTTTTATAATTAAATTTAGGGAAAGAACTAAGGCCAAATATTTTAAGTAATTTGTTTATTTTTGTTCCCAATTAAAATTTTGATCGCTTGAGCCCAGGACACTAGATAAACGTATCATTGCACATTTTAATTAATTAAAAGCCTGACATTTATGAAGACTCATACTATTTATTAATTAAATTGGCGCCTAATCATAATCCCCAGTTCGGTTTATCGCAACTAGCAACCAAGACTAGAAGCTTAAAGGTTAGTTATCGCATTAAAACAAGTCATGCTCGACAGGGCCCTATACTATATATATGTATACTATATAGACGGGTTCCATGTGCAGTAGCGATCACACACGTTGTGGCAATTTCTATAATCCGCAAGAAGACTGCAGCTCACACTTGATAAAGCCATCGGGGTGTGAGTTGTACTAACTAACATAGCTGATAAGCAAATCGAACGATAGCCTTGAACTTGGATTGCGCAAGTGGGCATGACGTCAATTTGGCGCACAGGGGGAGAAGCTTTGAAAGGTTGCTGCATGTCACTGGGAATTTTTTTAGCCGATAAAGTGCAAATGCTACGGGTAAGTTATTATAGAACGTCCGGGGAGTGGGGAAGGAAGTCAATGATTGTTTTTCCAAGGAAGTCATTTAAAGCTTAAATGGAAATGAAGCGCTTTTAACATATAGCAATTATTGTAAACTTACTAGAGTTATTTACATTTATATATACGGGTTTTACATTACATTTGAGTTAATCCATTTTTATAAGGAAATTATTATCATTGAATATTTTTATCATATTATTAAACAAGCAAAAACATTGATTTAATTACAGCGGTATTATAATCTGATTAAATTAAAGATTCAGTATCAAAAACTCATTATTGCAACAGTACTCTTTGTCTAAAACAACACTGCGTCGCTTCTTCCATTAATTTTGTTTTTGTATTCTCAAGAATTCGCCTCTATGACGTCAAATTTCAGTGGCATTGTTTTTATGAAATCTTACGTCTCATATATCACATACCACGTCTTGGACAACTTGCTGGCGCCTTCCAAAAGGCATAACAAAAAGAGCTGCGAGAGCTGAAAGAGCCACTGCGTGCCCATCTAGGTCTATAACTTAAAAAACGAAAAACTTGGAATAATTCCTTAGAGAAGTTATTAGATTAAAAGCTTCCAGTATTTCTGTACCAAGAAATTCTTTAAAAGTCATAAGCACAACGCTTAAATACAAATTTTTCCGTAAACTTTCTATTTCAACTATTAATTTTTAAATGAAAACATATATTACTCCTTTTTCTTTACCCAACACCAAAATATCCAAAACCAACAGCTAACACTAAGTGAAGTACTCATGGAATACGGATAAAGCAAACATAGAAATCCAATAATAAACAGATATATTTAATTCTTGTACTTACTGCGCATCATCTTCGATAAACATCTTGACGCTGGTTTTCTCTTTGTCCGATTGCTATATAGAGAGAGCGTGAGAGATCTCTGGAGATCCTTGGATGATACTCCTCCCGATTTACCAAGCCAATGAGAAGCTTAGCCTAGCTCTGACTGATGGCAAGGACGAACGGACAATGGATGCAACAAGAAAACGATGATGTCAGGTGATGTCCTCGCAATGTGTTGTTCTGTGTGTTGTTTTCACCTGCAACCGGAAATATAACGAATATATGCATTTTTATGTAGTGACAATGGGATAAGACAACAAAGGTGAAAGATCAAAGGAACAGCGAGGAAAGCGTGTACATGGGCTTAAGATTAAGAAATCCGCAAGTAACCAACACCTGATGATGACATAATAGAAGATATCTTTATCACAACAATAAACCAAAATTAATTAAATATATATTTTAGAAACCGATAAAATTCTCGTACAAAAAGTAATTTCCAATTAAAGTTCCTAAAATAGATAGCTAATCGAATCGAAGCGCAAATAGTATTTCAATTAGGCAACATTAGTTCTCCGGCCTTCATGGATATTCTAATCAAATCATAAACTGAAAGCCAAACAAGTTTCTGTTACGTCTTGGGTTTTTCTGGATTTATGCCAGATATACGCTAATATTATAGAAGAGAGATAATGTCAACAGAGAAAGGTGGATAATATATAGAGTATGTTTAAAATTAGACAAGTTCTAAAAGAAAAGCAAGAGCCTAGTCATTGCATAATCGGATTCTCCGCTCTCACATTCACTCTCTCTTTTCACTCTCTCTCTCTTTTTCTCTATCTCTCTCTCTAGCGATGATTCTTTCCATTTGTTATAATAGATTGGCCTAGGTCGGGTAACGCCAAAGAACCACACAAATTCTTTGGCATTAATTTACACAACTTACAGCGAAACATTCTCTAGTTTTGTTTATCGAAGTTCGTTGGTGGCCGGGACCAAAGTCCGACCAAAACTAAGGTTTATCCACCTGAAAGCTGATATAGAATGATTTCCTTAGAATCTGCCGTCTCTGATAAACAGAATAAAGAACCAAATACCCCCGACGCTGCCCAAAGTTCGCCCCCCTTATGCAATCGAAATCATGTGATATGCGAGTGATATAAAGTGTGCACAAATGTGAAACTCCCTTCAGTCGGCATCGGTGCTGGCGGTGGTGGCGGTGGTGGAGTGCATTGAACTGGCCCCAAAAATACAGATCTTCTGCTCGGATATACCTCTGACATATGGCGAAAACTCGCCGCTAAAGACCCAAAATCGTAAACGTGGTGAATACGTGTTTTGTTTGCGAAGAAAGAGAATATGAAAACATAACGATAATAACAACAGCGAAAAAAACAACAACAGAATTCGGCATTTTAATATTTGCAAAACACAGTCCAGTCAAGTTAGCCAAACAATACGCACAGTGGGCACAAGGCCAGTTTTATATATAAAAGTATAAGAAAGCTCTTAGAAAGAATTTTGTAAAGTATAAAACCAAAATAACATCTTTATGAGCATACAGAAACCTCAAAGTTTTTTATCCGCAGTCTTATTATTTTATTTCAAACCTAAAACACTTATTTGCACAGTTCAAACACCACTGTGCAAAGTTCAAAGCGTTTGGAGTGGCGCAAACATGGGCGAAAGTTGTTTCGCGGCCATTGCAGGTTAATGAATGAAAATTTCATAAAAATATAAAACTCTGCTAAGCTTATCCACCGATTTACTATAATCTGTGAACGCCTTTCTGCTCAGATCTTGACCGCTGGTCAAAGTTTCATCAAAAGATACATTAGTTCGCTTCCAACGAGATCACTTACAGTGGCGTGTTGGAAACAAAGGTTAACATGCGCCGGGGTGTTCTCTCAACCAACGAGAAGTAATCACAGTCCGGTTGGAAACAATGAGGAAATTGTGCCCTGTGATTACTGTAATCCACAGTCTGGCCCCACTCCGGTCAGCAGTCTGGTGCTCTGAGAACTGATTGAATCAGATCCGATTCATAAGCCTCGGCACGGCGGTTAGATAACGCACACGCGTCGTATGCGTAATGTCTTACAGCGAACACTTTAACCCGTGCAAAGGTCAAAAGCGATCGACTTTTGAGACAACAAAACAGCAAACAAACACTTTGTGTTGACCGTAAAAAAATAGAAGGCAATTAAAACAAAATTTACATACAACAAAATCTATATTTAGACATTTTTAAAACGCCATTTCTGAAACAATATTTTCGGCAGTTAAATTATTTGTATTTATTCAGTGTAGATTCTGTAGAGATTAATTTATAATTTGCAAACATTATTTCATCGTTAATGCGGTTCGATCGTTAGCTAATAGTACGGAAACAGCTGGGAAGTTGTGTGTTTACGAGTCTAGATTTATTCGGATTCAATAAGCCAATAGACCTCGAGAGTTGGTAAAAACGTTGGGGTTATAATATATTTTTATAGGGTTAGATATTATGATAAGCTTCCACTTAATTGCATTGTTAAAATGCATTGTTTCAAGTGCGACTTTCGACAAGCAAACGATGTGTTTATACACGGTTATTAAATATACTACAGTATAATAAAGATATAATGCTTAACTTTATTATATGTTAAAAAATTAGAGCTGTGTGTGTAGGTGGGCAGATTAGGTGATAAGCTGCACCTACAGAACCTTGGAATGTGATCACGAGTTAAGTTATTTTAGGCTTAAATGCAATTCAACTCAGCTCTCTTTCAGCTAATTGCACATAACAACAAATTAATTGTAATTTTAGGGTAAAACTCGCCTAATTGCTTCCCTAACCAACAAAAAAAAAAAAAAAAAAACGAAACAATAGCTTGCATTAATTACAGCTGGCAAAAGGTAGCAGTAGTCACCTATAACTGTTTGTTGCTAAAGCACACACAACAAGCTCTTTCCAATTCGGTATTGATTGCTATTATTATGCATTTTCCCGCTACTTTTGTGTACATTGCACAACAAACTGCCACCGGCTGGCTGGAAATCATTGAACAAACGAACCCACGTTACGCTTGATTAAATCAGAAAAGACAGCTGGAAAACAGAAATAGAGTAGGCCAATCCTCGAACTTGAAAACGAACTGGTTTGGGGTTTGCAAAAAGGGATTCGCAATAAAAATCAGATGTCAAAGTCCACGGAGTCAAGCTTCAAGTTTGCGTGAGGCATTACGGAATCGCCGAGCAATGCCAAAAATCGAGTGTGGAAGCTCTTTTCACATTAATTGTACGTCGAGAATGGCAACAAATAGAATATATACGTACTTTAAGATATCTATCTATCTAGAACACGTCATCAGTACTGCCCCCCCCCAAGCAAACAGAAACGTGTCCACTTACGTGGTCTTAATTTGTGCCTTACTTATATACCATAAATATATTTCTCACTTTGTTGTGAAGTTGCGTAGTATGTGACTCAGGTTGTGACTTTACTGCTTCGGTTTACGTGTTTTTTGGCTTCAGTTTTAAGCACCTGAAAGTTCAATTCTCACGCCATCAGCTGTTTTATTTTTGTTTACAATTGAAGATGCGGCAAGCGCACTTGCATAAATATTTCCAATTGCCTGCCCGCCCCGGTTACTTGAACTTTGGTCAAGGTGTCGAGTTGTCTCGGTGAGGAAATTGTAACGGGAAATTATTCATCAGCTTATTGCCTTGACATTGAATGAAGTGGCAAAAGTGAGAACGCGATATTACTGCAGGCGCATAATGCAAAATCTGAATTAAATTGCAACATTTGATTTATTTATTTCCATGCGAGCATTACGTGAGTGTCTGCTATATCGCCCTCTGTCTCGATCGGTCGAGCGTTTGTTCTCGGGGCGAATAATGGGGTAACAAAATCATCGTATGACTGTGTCAAAGTCCAAAATAAAAATACTTTTTTTGCAGTCGCAGTACACACATAAAAACGAGAAAAAAATTACTCAAACGAGATTGAAATAAAGACAACAACAATAATGCACAGCAAGAAAAATTAACATAATTTTGGTAAAGCCTATTTAATGAAATAATTAAAAATCTTAATAAGTATTTGTTTAAAAAATTTCGAAAAAAAAATGGTTAATATGTCTAGGCAAGTCGTTAAAGAGGATAAGATTGAACAGTTCACACTTCAATTTACAGAATGAAACCTTTTTGAAGATAATTTAAGAGCTCAGTTCTATATTTTCTATATATTATGCGTTTCTGGGTGTTCCCTTAGCCCTTCAACCTGTATGTTTTTTAGATATTGAAATATTTTCTCAGTGTGGCCGCAACAGCATCAGCATCAGCAAGTGAGAACAACTTTTTGCACGGGGCGTTGAATATTTCATTGAATGAAAACGAGAAAGAGTAACAAACATGCAAAACAAACAACCGAAAGATCGTGTGTATTGTTGGTGTGTGGGTGTGTTGGAGGCGAACTGAAAATAAATTTGATTATGGCCACAGAGAAAGAGAGAATGCGAGAAAGCGAGATGGTGCGATACACCCACACACTCTCAGAGAGAAAGAAAGATCGAAAGCTCTCTTTTGCACTCGCTCATTTCTGAGTTCGCCGTCCGAATATACATATATTTTCAAGATATGTAAATGGGTCTGTGTGAAAGTAAGGCAGTCGCGTAGCGTAGCGCTAAAATAAATGACCTAGACAAGCGTACTTATCTTTAGAGTGACCATCAACCGGAGAGCACGTGCTCGAGTGAAATTTTCCAGAGGAAAAACAGTAAAGCAGCAAACAAACGGAACACAACACAGCTTTGGCAATGATCGTGAGCGGAGTAGCGTTCGGTAGTAGTAGAAGCAGAGCCAAAAGCCCGGTTTAATCGAAACCGGTTAGAAAATCTACCAAAGTCATGACTAAAACAAACACAAATAATGCTCATACGATGCAGGGGCTTACCTCAAGGGGGTTTAACTAGCGATAGCTCTGTATAATATCTTTTAATAGTAAGTGTCCCCTTTTTGGAGCCCCTGTCTAAGAAACTGAGGCACAAACTACATGCGTACATACTTGTTTTCTAAAACCAGCCAAACATAGAACTTTTTGGTAGAAAAATTCGTTGGCATAACAACCAGATATAGAAACAGGAACCAAGGCAAAGTTTAAACAGTTTAACTGTTTATTGAAATTCTTACTACACTCTCAGAAAATGTACTAATATTATTATGCCAAATTAATTAAAAATCTTTATTCGAAAACAAGGAGAGTGACGAGCCAAAACTATCTTCAGTTTTACTTTTGGCGATGATCGATAATTTTTATTAGCTTTCTTATAATTTGCTAACTTAATATAATTGTTTTATAGTTAGAGTAATTTATTTTGAATGGTTTTTTAGTTGTTGCAGTGTTCCCTTGTGTTCAGATCTATTGTAACTGTCTAAATTGATTTCCCCTTGATTTATAGGAAACAAAATCTAAGCAACCTCAACGAATCTGTTGTAATTGCAAAAGGGAGAGAGAGCGAAAAATAGAGAAGCAGCTGTTGCATTGCTCGAAGTGAAGCTGAAATGTAACGGTTAAGTTAAGACCGGGCAAACTGCCAAATCGGGGGTTGGGCAACAGGCAGATTACAGAATGTCATTTACAACTCGAAACCCAGGGGCGGCCGAAACAGGGGGTGACAGTGGGCGGAGGAGGGTTCAGACTTCAGTCGCCCAGACATCGCGTGACTATTTTTGACATAGCGCCCAACTAGTGACATAGGGAAAGGGAGAGCGGAAGAAAGACGGAGAGAGATGGAAAGAAAGACAGATAGGGAATGGAAAAAAAGCAAAGCAGCGATTGCAACTGCACAGAAAGAAATTCTTTATTACATTAATCTATGTTTAAATTATTATTATATTAATAAAAATCGAGATATGCATTTTCTAAATGCCGAAGTTTTAATACCATTACTTAGAAAATATTGTAAAAGTAAAATTTTCTTAAATTAATAAATTGTAAAATTGTTTTTGTTTTGGTTTATTATCATATGATTTATAAACACTTAATAAACTTCAAGGCAAAATAAAATGTTCTTTATTTATTTCTACCAAATCGATATGATTTGGCATAGTGTATCTCAGTGAAAAAGTCACGAGGCGCGCCGGGCAAAAGGGATGGGGCGGGGTATGACAGTGGGTTGGCTGGGTGGCAAGCGGCAAGCAATGTGGCACGTTTTCCTTGGTTATACCAGCTGAAAATCGTACGAGTTTCAGGGGAAATGTTGCCGCCGCCGTGAAGCTTGAAACAAAGTACAAGAATAATGCGGCGAAGAGAAAGAGAGAAAGAGAGAGAGACAAGAGCGCAGCTGAAAGAGCCGGTTGCAGGCGTGTGTGAGTGACCGAGTCTGTACTGTACTGTACTGTGGGGTTCAGGGCGAAGAGTAATGACAAAGGGAAAGAGAGAGCTTGCAAAAGAGTACGAGAGTGTAGGGGCAAAGTGTGATGTGGAAAGGTCAAAGAGCAAATTGTTTACATGAAGGCAACCGCACATTGGGAGGCGGGCGGCAAAGTGGGCGGTCTGGCCATGAATGAAAACGGAGACCGGCAAATGCGGTGGAGGAAATGAGGGAGGGGTCGTCCGGTGGGGGTGAAATGGGCTGGGTGTTGCAAGCAGGTAACAGAACAAAAGGCGTTGTACCTCCCACATGACGTGCTATTTTTAGGTGCAATTTGATTCCAATAAGCCGGATTTAATGGAGTCTCTTCTATAAAAATCTTAAAAAGAATCGAAGTATAATCGTTTCAGCTCTTAAGGTTGATGGGTTTACATAAAGCCTTATAAAATATTTATTTTTAATTTGTTCGATATATATTGTCTGCGAGAACTTGTACTTTCCCGTTTATCTTTAATTTTACTAGCTTTAGTTATTAATTATAAGGAATAAAAATTAAAAAGAAATGTGTACAACTTTAAACTAAACCAAATTTATACAGGGGTGTCACGGAAATAGCTGTGAAATTGAAATCACTTGACATGAGGCCTCAAAGTATGCTAAAATGAGTCCTTAAATTTCATTGCATACTTTTAGACATCTTTTGAATAAATTGTAATTGTTTAAGATGGCATTTAGCTATGTCATGGTATTATTTTAGCATAGCTTTAAAGCCCAATTAGTAGTCCATCTTATGAATTTGTATTTATTGCTGTGATAACGAATGTATCTGTACTATATATCAGTGTGTAAGCCAATAGGGTTTACTGAGAAATACTTAGGTATTATTTCCTAAACATTTACCTTGGAACGCTTTTTCCCTTTTATCTTAATTTGTTTAACTCTATAAACACACCTGCTTTATTTTGATTTGATAAGGGGTTGTTCTAGACTTACTTAGGCTCTTTTTCGAAATACCGGCTAAAGCACTCTAATGACAAGATTGCTTGACCAATTCTTTCAGATAGTTCTTAGCAATATCATCGTGATTTTAGCACTTTTTTAAAGGCCCCAGTCCCATATCACCCGGAATCGATTGACTTATGGTACGCGCACGTAACTCCGCCACTTATGTGGGGTTTATCTATTCCGGCTGAGGTTTTAAATCGCCGATGATGAACTTTGTGATATACATAAGTAGCTACCGGCAGTTTGCGAGTTCCGAGCGATATGGCCGTTATTAAGTGCCACCGTCTGAGGCTCGTTTCCGGCCAAAGCACAAGCCGCGCCCTAGAAACAAAAGCGTGGCATGAAAAGTGCAGTACGCCCACCTCTTGAACCCTCCCCAGCACACACACACACACACAAGCCACCTCAACGCTCAGCTGGTCGCTAGGAATCAAAAACAGATGACGCACACGCATACCCATACAGATGACCCCGAACTGGAAACCCCTGCCCTGCCCCTCCCACTGGTGGCGCCCACAAACTCGCGACAGAAACTCGCATGATTTTCAGTTGGTATAACAGAGACCCAGAGGGAAAAGGATGGCTATATCCAGAGAGATAACATGCGGCGGAGAGAGTTTGCGCAGAAGGCAGTTACAAGAAATTTACACGTGCAACCCAAGAGCAGGGGAAATAAAACCATCTGAACAGAGAGAGAGAAACGAAACGAGAGACAAAGGGAGAGAAAGAGCGCGTGAGAGGCGCTTTGTTTATGTGCGTAGATTTTGAATGGGCTCTCTAATTAGAATTTAAACTGCCTTGAGAAAGAATGCAATTAACAGGTTATAAAAATAACGGTACAGCAAGCAGTTCAAAATACAGGCAAGCCCCCACAGAGATAATACTACCTGGAAAGAACTTTGAAAAGCAAAGAAATATTTCAATTTAAAGCTTGTAAATGAATAAATTTCTTTTCAAAAGTGTGCGTAAAGTAGAATATCTTTTGATAATTAATTTAAAGAGTGTACATATAAATTGTATATAAATTACAAAGTATTTTAAAGGTAAAGAATGCAACGGCATAAAAAATGTATTGCTTAAAGCTTGTAGCATACTTTCTGGCAGAGTTTGAATGGAATTCAAAGACACAATGATTTAAGGTTTGGGTAGTTTTCAAAGTATAAGTGCTGACACTCTTGACATATTATCGTAATACACTACTAATTAGTCTATTAAATCCTTAATCTTTATGGTTGTTCTATAAATATATTGTTTTATCGTCCCTCTTATTGTTTAGTGATTTGCGTCGTAATTTTTTCACCAAGTTCATGGCAGTATTTCATAATTTTGTGTAATTTGTAGCCTCTTGAAGGCTTTATTGATAAGCTTCAGGGCTATAACTATTACTGAGACGTAAAGCCTTTTCAAAAGTTTAAATTTCCCATAAGTATTGTAACTTATTTAATAATTTATCACTAGATTTACTACTATATTTTATTACCAGGCTTACTAAGTTATTATTATCGTTTTAGTTAAGATGGTTAAATTCGACACAATCGACGCAGATTTGCGAAATTATCTTATGAAAAACCAATGACATACGATACTTTCGCAAATTTGCGTCGCAATATTTCGATTAGTTTTAAGCTTTCATATTTCAAGATTTTAATTCCTTTAATGTTTAAGGTATGGACTTTGTAGCCCAGAATCCAAAGTTCAAGAAAATACTGCTTAACTCTGGTAATTTAATGCTCTAAAAATAATAATCAATAATGAGGCGTCTGATATCGAGTGGCGAAAGCCCCGTTTGTTTTTTTTTTTTCTGGCCAAACAAACAATCGATAAGCCAAAACAAACAAATGGCCAGTCGTTGTTGCATAAGGCAAAGTGCAGTTGCACTTTATACTCTACATTTGAATTTGGGTCAACGGAAGGCTGTTGATTCCACCTCCTGGCCCCCAAAAATAAATCGTAAGAAGCAAGCTCTAAACTCATTAGGTAAATTGCAATCGTCATTGATAAGGTGGCGTGACATTGCGGAAAACAATAAAAAAAAAAATACACTAAATACAATAAAAAAAAGGGGGGCAAGCCGGCAGCAGGGCGGGAGAGTGTGTTGTAAGAGAGAGAGAGCAAAAAGAGAATAAGAGCTTAAGTAGCTGAGGGAGAGCATTACGTGGGACTTGAACTTACCTTTGCCGGAGAAGAGCCCTGCTCGCTTCTCAGTTCTGGACGGCACAAGCGGGATGGAACGCACATGTAAGAATTCCAGAATAAAATTGGAGAAAATCAGACAAACAGATAACCAAACGCAACAAATAATAAATCGCCGATTATATAAAATGACGTTTTGCCAATAAGAACGCACGCACACGCACACGGCACAAGGCACTACACAAACACAGGCGCACACACACACGTAATGCCAGCGCCAGCATAAAATGTTGCGTTGGCGTCAACACGTTTTTCCCCTCTCTCCATAGCTTCGTTCTCGAAATTCTCTGCTCCTTCTCCGACTTTTTTTTTTATATTTAGAGTGTACGTTGCGCTTTAATTGATAAAACTTTCGCAAAACTTTCACAAAACTGCACAAATGCCACACAAACAAACGGGGCACGTGTATGTGTGTGTGTGTATATAAAGGTGGGTTTGTGTGTGAGTGTTTTTTATCACGCCACTCAGAAAGCACTTTTCTACTTACACTCACACTCTCGCACACACAACACGCTCAAGGTGTTTTTTTTTTTAAACTGCGTTTTAAGGTTGTTGTTTCTTCTTTAGTCTAGGTTTGGCGCCCGCATGAAAAAATAACGGAAATTGCGACAAACACGCGTGCACAACGTTCTGATTTACGCGCTACCGCAAAAAGTATCTGGAGAAAGACCGATTTTGATTTGGACTGTCGCCGTTACGTTTGTTGCTTCCTATATTTATAGGCTTCGCTCTCTTTTTCATCGGCCTTCGCTCTCAGAGTTTCACGCCGAAGAGAGCACCTCGCCGCTCTCCACCCAATTTCATGGACTTTTGCTGCTGTTTTCGCGTTTCGCTTTTGCCACGAGATTATTTGCCTTCTCCTTTCTCTGGCTCTCTTGAATTCGCCCGCTCACACAAACACACATACCACCGCGTGGTAAATGCCGATGAGACTCCGTACGTGTGATTGTAGTTGTTGTTGCTCCTGCTGGCATTTTGATTTAACCGAATTTTTGTATTGCAATTGATTTATGCACCGCACCGGCCTTCCACTTACTCGCATGATTGATGCCTTAGCGCCCTGCTTTTCGCTGTTTTTTGGCTAGTTGTCGGTATTCCAAGATTTGTTCAGGCATCGATAAATATTTTCATGTTTTATTTTTTTTTTGCCACAGTGTAGAGCTGCAGTGTGCTCGTTAATAATGCTGAAGTTTGTCAGAGAGAGAAGGGTTTTCTTTCTCTCCACGCAGCTGGTCACACTTGCTTTGAACAAGAACGTAATCAAACAACGTAACAACGTATTATTAGCTTTTATTTATTACAGCTTTTTAAAAATGTATAGACATTTTTTACAAATTTTTAAATATATTTATGATGCTTAGGATATTATGTAAACTATGGAAATATAATACAACAATTATTTAACCAAGACTTAAACCTTGAACGTTGCTAAGTCAATACAGTGCGTTCCACATTAATAGGGCCACCTCGAGTTGCTATTTTTTTAAGGGCTTTAGCTTAATTTATATAGAATTTAATAAATTAAGGTTTGCTTACACATTCGAAAGGAGTATATATATATATATATATATATATATATATTATATATGTGTTTGTAGTATTGTTTTAAATAATGGTGGTGAAATTAAGAGACAACTTTTTTAAAGACACATTTCGATACATTTTAGATATATAATACGTATTTTAAACTATATTGTGCTTTTTCATAACATGCTAGTCGTATAAAATTGTTTATTAATAATAAAATCAGGCAAGAAAATGATTTAGTTGATTTGAATACAGTGTTGCCAGACTTGGTCAATGTTATAGGCCAGGGCTGCCACCCTTTGCGAGCAGTGTTACCACTATAAGTTATCGATTACAAACAGTGTTGGACAGCCCCAAAAAAGTAACGTTTATTTGATTAATGAATTTAAAAATTCGTAGATGCTAAAAACTGAATTCTTCGGAATAATTTGTTACGTTTAAATCTTTTCTGGAAATACCTGGAAACTAAATTTGCCCGCATTTGGTACAAAATTATCTGCTGTTCAGTAATAAAATTCCCCATGAAAAAATTCAACAAAAAAAATGCATTGATCTTTCGCTTTTAAAAAACTGTATAATATATATTTTTATTTAAAAAAAAGACAGTCAGTCTTTGTGCAACAAATGTACATGGATAAATGCCGCGTTTACACAATCGTTCAAACATTCCATTGTTTTTTTTTTCTTTTATATTTATTTTGCATTATTATTATTTATACTCTCTTTTTTATTTTGGTTGTAAGTACCGTTTTAGGGGGAGCAGGTCGATTAAGTAATAGTAATTAATTTTCTCTCGTTCCTTTCGTTTTCGTTTCCGTTTAAGCGATACTATTTTGGTTCAAGTCCTTGTGTTTTTTATGTACATATTTAAACTAAATTACGAGCTACAAATTACTAGTGTGTGTGTGTGTGTTGTGTGTTTTGTTTTTTGTGTGCTTTGTGGGCTTTGAATCTCGCTTTGAATTGTATGTAAGTACAGAGTGTGCGTTTTGTGTGCGTTTTGTGTGTGTGTTGTGTGTGTGTGTGTGTTCGTGTTACAATAAATATCTCTAAGTTTAAGTATGTCTTAGATGCTAAGGATACATACATACAAGCTGCTAGGCAGGGGCGTGAATTAGGGTTGTGGGCGGGGTTTTTTTTTTTTGAGAGGTGGGAAATAGAGAAGGGTGGCTGGGAGGGAATGCAGCTGCTACAAAATATCGGAATTTTCTTTTTTGGGAAATTAACTAACATGCATACACACATATACATACACGCAAGGTCTGTCGGGTATTTTACTTTCACGGAATTCCTTCGATTTGTGTCGACTTCCTGTTTGTTTACTCGATTTATAGCCCCTTTTAAAGGTCTATAAATATAAATTATGGAAATCTATAAGTTACTTAATATTTTTACAACTTTAAATCGAATATTTTGGCTTGTTTTCCAATGCTTTTCGGTTAAATTAAGTGCAATAGTGCGTTTTATCATAGAAGTTCCTTTAAAATTAAGCTCACATGATTTTTAAAAAATAAAAAAATTATTTTTACAACTCAAAAAAGCTTAGTTTTGGCTTAATTTTAGATTTCTGTAAAAATAAATGCTTTCAAATACTTTTAAATCGATTTTTTTAACTTCAAATCTCTACATACAGCTTAATTTCGAATTGTTTTAGAAATTGTATACACATTTCCACTTAATTTTCTTCAAAACCAAAGCCACAACTCCGTGAAAGATCCATACCAAACAGACCCGCTGGACAAACCGATTATATAGATACAGTTAAAGTTACAGATACAGTTACAGTTACGAGTTAAGACTTAGGACTAAGGCTTACAGATACAAGCTAATGGCTACAGGAACTAGTGCTAGTGCTAACTCGCAAAGTTATAGCTGCGCACCGCCCGGCCGGGCGTCACCAGCTCCACCTTGATGTTGGCCGTGGCCGTCACCTTGGTGGTGTTGCTATCCGAGTGCGTCGTCTCCACCGTCACCTCCGGCTGCACCACAATGCTCTGCAGTTCCGGCGGATATACCGCCGCCGCCGGAAACGGAGGAGGCGGTGCTGTGGGTGGGTAATGCTGCTGCTGCTGCAGGTGCTGTGGATGGGCTTGTGGATGCGGATGCTGGGCGGCTGCCTTGTGATAGGCGGGAGGTGGGGCCGCATAGGAGGCGGGACGCGAATCCCTCGGTCCTCCTCCTCCTCCTCCTCCCCCACCTCCACCATGATAGCCAGCGTAATTGGGGAGCGGGGCACTCCAGTCGTTGGGCATTTGAATGGACGAATTGCTGGACTTCCAGGACTGTGGCTCCTCGGTGATTGTGGTCAGCGAGGGATCATTCACATCCTTGTAATTGTGGTGGTGATGCGACTTGCAGCTGCCTCGCGAGGAACGCGATCCCTGCACCACATAGGACTTTCCAGAGCGCTTGCTGCTCCTCACGGGCAGCGGCGAGGGCGTCGATATCCGATCGGGATGCTCCAGGGGCACCAGTTCCGCCTCCGGACCGAGCATGCTCAGCAGGATGGGGAACACCACCAGGCTGTTGCAGGCGCCCACGCACAGGACCACCAGCAAAAGCCAGCAGAAGTGCCGGATCACGAACTCAAAGGGCGACGTGGAGAGCATAAAGACCGCCACGCCAGAGGTCAGCATTCCATGGACCAGCGGACCCAGGGACATTTGCATGCTCAGCTGAACGCGACGCTGCCGATTGCCCACAGATGTCATGAAGCCCTGGAAATTAATAGAAGGAAATTGAATTAAAAACTGGAAAAATCATAGAAGACATCGCTGAGAACTCACCAGTGATATCAGCACATTGAAGCACAGCATCATGCCCACGCTGAGGATGAGTATGACGGCGGGAATGGCCGAGAGCTTGATGCCCAGTAAGGTCATGGCCCCAAAGATCTGGGCCAGCGAGGCCAGAACACTGAGGATCACCAGGAAGGCGGCCCAGACGGACAGCAGTAGCAGGGAGACCAATACCAGGGCGGCCAGAAACACGCAGGCCAGGATCATGGCCAGTGAAGATCGTAGAGTCATGTACTGCTCCCAGAAGATGAAGGGAATGCCTGTTAAGAAATAGGATACAAAGGATTAGAGAAAGATAGGGATGTAGGGATGGACTGGCACACTCACCCGAGGGATAGTTGGGCAGGCCGAAGCCCTCGAACTTAACGCTCAGATCGCGTATGTGACCGATCAAGGTCTTGATTTGCGAGGTATCCGTCAGGCCATGCAGGTAAAAGGGCATCTGGGCATAGACCAGAGGCAGACTCTTAGGTATCTTCAAGTCATACTCGGCGGGCTGGTGGAAATACTGACGCGGTTCGGGATAGAGTTTACCCTGTAACACATAAGAGATCATTTTAATAATTAGTTTACAATTTACTTGGTTACTTAAGCTTGTAGTTAGCACAATCGGTTTTGTTTTTAATAAAAATGTTTATAATAAAATATTATTTATGGAATTTCTAGGAAGTACAGAGTCTGGGTTCTATAATTAACCCCTGAAAAGTATGCTATAATTATAATTTAGTGAAAATAACTCGCACCTCTGCTATAATTCTCAAGCTGTTTTTTAGTAAGCGGGGACTCGAAAGCATTTTGGTAAAGATAAGTTAAGTAAACACTTCTATAATTAATTATTTATTCCACAAATAGAACTCAACTTCTTCTCTTTTTTTCTTGATTTCTCAACAAATTCAATAACCATTTTTATACCCTTGCAGGGTATTATAATTTTAGTCAGAAGTTTGCAACGCAGTGAAGGAGTC
>JAEIIU010049371.1:0-11872 GCA_018874675.1 Drosophila baimaii | reverse complement strand
CATACTACGAATTGTGAAATTTTGACTTCGGTTTTTTTATTTTTGTCATATGGGAGCGACCACTGTGCGTTGGTTACGGTCGAAACAGGCTGTACGAAGATGCTTCGCTTACAACGATCTGTGTGCTGTATCTATACATCATAGCAAAACAAAAGGAAAAAACCTTTTAAAAAGGATACTTAACAAAATAATAACAATACAAGGCACGCTACAATCAGAAAGTATTTTTTAATGCTGCCTGAATATTATTTTTCAATTCAAGCTCTTAGCATCGATGTTATCGTAAAGACCAAGGATTATGAAAACAAAACCGAAATCGCTGAAGCCAACTTCCTATAGAACCTAAAATACATTAACACAACCCTCCTCCAACAGGCCCTTAAATTTCCCAGCCCGCCTTGCTTACCCTCAAACTTCCGAGTTTTTGGCTGCCACAACTTGAGTTAATTTAATAAATCTTGAACAACTGAATAAGCTTTAAATTAATGACCCTGTAAAGTTCATATAAATTATTGCGTTATCTCGAGCAGCCACCCACCCACCCATTCACCCCCCATGGCAGCTGACACGTGGTGGCACAATGTGCCGGGCATACGAGTTTTCCCGACCGCCTTCCCTTCCGCTTTTTCCCCGCATCCCTTCCGAATGATTTCTCATTTCCAATGCCGACAGCGGCAGCGGCTGGAGCAACACATTTTTATTCCTTCCGAAATCAAATTTGTATCAATTACAATTGCATTAACATATAATTTGCGAGCTACTCGGATTTCGCAGCAGCTGGCTGGGGGCGAGAAATGAACATTTAAATGGCAAGGAGCAGCGGGTGGGTAAAATGGCCCCAAACTTCCGATATCAGAAATGTTTGTATACTTATTGGGTGAAATCGAAGTCACTTCATGCTGTTGACCCATTAAATTACTAGCATTGGCTAGTTTATATATTTTCACCGTCCTGCTAAGTTAGAAAGAGACGCCAACTCAATTATTACCAATTAAATTACAATTTTAGCTAATTATCATCTATTGTTGTGAAATTTCATTTAGTAAGAACATAATTTAATTTTAGAGCCCTATGGATTTGCTTTGGGAATGCGCAGTTCAGACATAAATAATCGGAGGCAGGGACACATGGCATCCGATTTATTTCCAGTACATTTTGGAAGGCATTTGGAAAGGATGTAATTCTTCACCTCTCTCGATATCTACCTAAGGTAAATCTTCCCTTTAAATCCGTTTACTTATGTAGTAGTCATGTCACAGAAATCTCTTCCAAAGAGAAGCAAATCTTGATAAAACAGAAATCTATTTTTGGTGTTTTTAAATCCTTCCCACAGTAAAAGACGTTTTGTATAATGAACTTACTTAGACTTATTCAGAAACAATATAACTGTACTTTAAAGAATACTAAATAAATTTACATATTATCTTAATTTTTTTATTTAGCGATTACTAAGAAAACGGAGTTGCCAATATTTCAAACTAGAAAATACATAATATGTGAGTAAATTTTAAAATGGTGTAAAATTGATTTTTTTATAAGACGGTACGTTGTGTTTTAGTTTAAAAAAATATTTGTATTTATTAAGTAATTAAAGTGCTTTTTTTATCTTTAAAAAGAAATGTACATGATGTAATTATTCTAATTATTCTACTGTGCTACCATGTCATTTAGGGAGTACTTTTTAACGATTTGCCCTTGCTCACATCGAATGACAGATAACACATGCCTACACATTAGCAGAGGACAGGACAGATTACAGGATTTTATTATAAGGGATTACGTCCTTTTTGAAAGGCAAAACATGGTAAAATGCATTATATTTATCACATATATTTTATATAAAAATGTTAAGTACAATTAAGTTCTATTTATTAAGGAAATAATAAAGTTCCATTTATTTCATCTCGATTGGGCAGATAAAATATCCTAAACACTTTTATTTAATTTATTATTTTATTTAATGATTTAGGTACAATTCAAAAATTTAATTTACTTTAAATAAACTTGGCGTAAATAAAAAGCTTAAGACGTAGTCTTATTTCAGTTGAATTAATAAAATTGTGATACATTTTTAAACAAATTATGTTAGTATTTTTTTTGCTGTTTGCAATACAATTTAATTAAACAAGTTGGAAATCTACAGTCGAATTTACTCTACCCACTACCCACACTTTTGTGTATTTAATAAAAATATAAATTCGATAATATATGGATACCGGATATGAAAACGCTAGTAACTCTGAGACAATGCAACATACTTGTTTGCAAAATGCTTCTTTAAGGGGTATTACCGTTGTACTGTGTTGCCGTTCCACATGGTTACGATCTGAAATTAAATCAAGACGTTGCCAAATTAGTCTAGCTTCATTGTAAGCCAATTAAATTCCACATGAATTTTCAACGAGCTTACGAACTACATGCACACACACAAAGTTTCGCCACCTTGCAGACCCCGATGGCTGGCCAATAACAAATTAGCAAATCAAACCTTCCGGCACTGTGACATAACTTCGCACCAGCTGCGGTACAAAGTCAACAAGAGCGCCAAGAAGTTGGCTTGTAGTCGCAGGCCAAGTGGACTGCGGAGCAAGGGCTCTGTGCCCGAGGAGTCGATGTGCACGGTGGCCTGCTTCGGCGACCCAATTTCCATATGCGGCAGATGGCGGTTTTTGGCTTAACTAGCCAAAACTTGGCTCTAAGTTGGCGTGCCAAGTCAAACAAATCGGGCCGGAGGTGGTTGCAGTAGCGTGAAGCAGTGTCGGAGGAAGTGGGCCAGTAGCCGCACACATGGACTCCTTCCGGGACTTCAGGTTCAGCTTCAGATTTCCGAGCAAATCCCAATGCGGTTGCAAAAGTTGGCGACCACAAGCCGATGAGAGGCACGGGGAGGGGTCAGATAGTGGGGCACGGAATGTGAGCAGCTAATATTATTGAATAAAATTGAATTTTGCCAACGTTGTTGCCGGACGAAATTATTAAAACATGACGCCGGGCTTCTAGTTTGGATTTCCGCTTCCTGAGCTCGGCCTTTCTTTTGGCAACAATTTCATTTTGCGGCTTGGCGAGCCTTTCGTTGCGGCGCGCCGCACGGATAATTCAATTAAATCCTGAAGTAGGACTAGCTCCAAAGCGGAAGACAGCAAATTGCAATACTTTTGCAATTATGCGAAACCATTCTGTGCAGCATCTGATTGCCGCAGGCGGCGTGGAGGCAAGTTGCCTTGGTAAAATCGCAATCAGATCCACAAGCAGCAGTCGTTATTATTTGCGGTTTCAATTCAAAGTTTGAACTTAAATGTTAACTAGGTTGCCAAGGTTTTATTGAATAAGTTTCGGGACAATTTGTGCATAGTTTAGTGTTTGTCACATTATTCTCTTAATTAAGTAAAATCGACCAGAAAACAACAGTGAATTTGCGGGATAATTAATGCTAGTCATATTACGTGCAATGCCCTGAAATATTAAAATGACTAGTAAGGGTGGGCATACATATGTCGAAACAAAAAGTACGATATGATATATCGACAAAAATGTCGCGTCTAATATCATATCGAAAATATCGTAACGTTTTAAATATCGAAATTTGAATGTTCGCATAATATGGTATTAAATGCTAAAATATCGATATTATCGATAATAAAAGTGATAAATGTTATTTAACTTAATGTTTTTCACCAATAATACTTAAAACATCTTTGAAACTAAACTTTGTATTAGTTCATTATATCGCCGCAGTTTTGCGAAAGTATCGTATGTCCTATGGATTTTTAATACGACATACGATACTTTCGCAAAACTGCGTCGATATGTTCTCCCACAATAAAATCTTTGGCTCTTTGGCAAAGTTCGTTTTATCAAACAGAATATCGATTTATCGCGCATATATTGCAATGTTAAAACATCGATTAATATAACGGTAACAATGTATCGATATTTTCTTTCATCTCTACGGAATAGTTACAAAGACTTGAAGAAAATTGAAAGTCTAACGTAATAAGCAAAACTCTCCAAAGCCTTATATCCTCCTTCTTGAAAAACTCATTATTTCACAATAGAACAAAACCGTTAAAGCTTTTGTTACAAATTCCCCGACGCTGGCTGCTCAATTCAATTTCAACGCCAATTGAGCAACAACCCAGTTCCGTGCCCACTTTTCCATTTCCATTTGCGTTGCTCGGCGAGCTCCATTCCGCTGCAGTGTGGTAGACCGACCGCCCCAAAGTAAATATCCAACTGTAAATCCACAAATCAAATGCAATCAATTCAAATTTCACACTTCAATATTCATTAGAAATGTATTTTGCATTTCACAATTGCAATGTAGCTGGTTCCGTCAGAAGGAATCGCCTGGCGCAGCCAAGGACCCAGCTCCTCGGCGTCTCAGCTGGATTGCAGAAAACGAACATAAAAAATTGCACAGAATTTTCAGGAAAATTAGCTGCCAATTGTTTTCCACGCTTCACGTCGACATTCAGCTGATAAATTGAGAGCGAGCTGGACGGAAATTGTGCTAAACCAAGCAAGAAATTTCGATTTGCCAACAGCTGCGCTCCGCAATCGGGCCCGCTGCTCCTGGTCCCCTTACACAGCTGCACTGCCTGCCACTTAAAGCGAGATGCTTTAATGGGACCGCCTCTAATTTATGCATAATTTATAACAATTAAAGCGGACAAGCCTTCGCCTGGCTCACACGGCGGATGCGCAACGAAAAACTACGGGCAGCTGCAAAATGTCCGGCCGAAGGTGAGTCGCAAACACAGACACATGACATACATATAAATGCATATGTTTTTGTGTGCCGTAGTGCAGGGCATATAACTTAATTATGCAGAAATGTAAACGTGGCCGACACTAACACAAGTACACAGGTCGCAGGACGGCCAAGTTTCTCCATGCGCCGCTTGAGGTCCTTTCATAAGCTCAAAGTTCATAATAGGATTTAGTTAGTACAGCTTGTAGCAGCCGTTTTCGTTGCTATTGTTGCCACTGCCACCGATGCTTGTGGCCAGCTGAAGACGATGATGATGATGATGCACGGCAGTTATAGTCCCCGCCTGCTCTCCTGGCTTTCTGTGCCATCTACCACACTGTGGGCACGTCAAGCCAAATTGTGGGAACAATTAATTATATTTTCGAGCTGTGGTGATATACCATTTTTGAAAGAGATTAAATATATAATGTATTTATTATTATATTTAAAACACTCTTGAGAGTTTTTAAACTTCTTTAACTTTAAACTAAAGGAAACCCTTTAGTAAACTTTGCTACCGATCGGACTTCAACATTTGGGAACTTGGAAATTTTTTATTTGTTTACTGAAGCGAAACAGGTTTCTGTAAAAAGTGTCTTAAAGTTTCTTCTAATTAAAAGAAGAAAAAGAGCTGCTTTTGACTACAAACACCATCTGATACTAGTCTTAGCTTGGCGGTAATTAGCAATTATTAATTATTAGCAAACACTAGCGTCAATAATTCGAATACATACAATTACAATGAGGGAGCCCAGAAGAGGATATGTCTATAGCTCTCAGCTAAAAACAAACGATTTTAAAAGTTTTTAAGCTTAAATCAGAATATGTTAGGCTTACTTCGTTTACTTACTACGTCGTTTTAATCTCGAGTTAGGATCTAATTATCCATTTTGTATTGAATACATATCTATTGAATACGTATCTATATACAAATATCAATAAATGCTTTTTCTTCTGCTCTACAGAAGTTACAAAAATTTATTGGTTTTATTATTATTATTATTAATATTATTATTTAAAATATAAAACTATCTTGGTTATTTCGTATTTGAATACTAAACATATACCGGCAGTAGAAAATTAATCTATATAACAAGGACGATGATGAAAGAAACCTTCATCAAATGAAAACTTCCCGCTTTTGGTTACACTTAAATATACCAAACTATGAAGCCACAAGCTTAAGTACGGTCACTCTCTGTGTACAGTCAAACATAAAATGAAAACGTACCGCTCTGGTCACACTCATGTAGGTTTACCGCACTATGTAGCCACAAAGTCAAATGTGCCCACTCCCGGTGCTACTGTGGTGCCTGCTGCAAGCCACCTGAAATGAGATGAGGCACGAGTATTTTAGCTGCCAGCACGCGCTGCCCTCGCTGACAATAAATTATGCACACAGGGAAAATTAAGGTCCAGGAAAAAGAATTTCCTCCAACTGCTGAGGGGAAAAGCCGCGTGGCCCGGCGCCTTAGAGAGCGAGTATGGTGCATCTTATAATTCTTGTATGAAAATAACAGCAGCCTAAATGCCTTGCATGTGATAATGGAAATTTATGAGGGACAGGCACGGCAACCGGCCCTTTCTGAGTGCGATGCAGTACGTAGGGGGTCATGCATTTTTAAAGAGCACTCTATGCCAACCACAGAAACCTCAACCGTCAACTTTGGCAACCGGCTCGGCTCGGCTCCTCTCGGCCCAGGCCCTTCCAGTTCGTCCTTTTTCGCCTGCTCATCAGCAGCATCAGTCCTGCTGCTGACTGCGTAATGTATTGATAAACATTAAAAGCCAATCAGCGTAATGGGTTGTGAAGTGGAGTTGGCTTCTCGCCCTCTCGTTTTACGTACTTCATTTTCAACAGCTCATAAAATTGCAATTGACTTCGAGCTGCCTCTGCGCTCCTGGCCTCGTCTCCGCCCCATCTCCTCTCCCATCGCAAAATGTCGCAGTCACATATGTGCTTAATTAAGTGTATAAATTGATATTTGGTGCGAGTTTATGACTGCATTGCAGTTGTGTCCCGATTAAATTCTTGAGTGCGCTGCGAATTATGTAATTATCCGTACTTACTTAAACATTAATAGCCACGCGCAGAGCGGCTAGAAGTGTGAAAATCTTTATGGCTATATAGAAATATTTACGAACTTCTTTAGAGCCAAACAAAATCCTACACAGATAAAAAAAAATTGTCGAAAAAAATTATTTGATTTTGATTTGATTTTATTGAAAGTGTTAAGAATGAACTCAAGATTAAATGGTTAAATTATTTCTGATTCGGAATTACAATGCCAAAACGAAACTCTGTTGAGGTACAATCAATGTGAGAATGTGTAACACTATAAAAACTTATTGTAAAAACAATTCCTTCAAAACGAATTTTAAGTATAACAAAACATTAATATAATTATTTGTAGGATTAAGAATTTTGAGTCTAGTAATAATAATAATAATAATAATAAATAATAATAATAATAATAATAATAATAATAAATTAACACTTTGTTTGGGACATTTATTAAGTCAGAAATTAAGAATTTCATTATTAAAATCGGGATTGAATCTCAGCATGTCCTGATATTGAGTCGATTTCAGTTTAGATTTGGCAACTTTATTCCGATTATTTTGCTCTGTGTTTAGCCTTGACTTTCCTGAATCTTTTGTAATTTATCTTATAAAGAATGGGTAGCCGCACTGACCATTTTTATAACTTATTGATATAAACAGACATATTGACATAGAAAACGATCTAAATGTAGTTGAGCTGTGACATTAAAACTGAAAGCCACTAAATGAAAGCGGCAGAATTAAAAGAAATATAAACGCGGTAATAAAATAGTTATAAAAACATGAAGAGCAGTTTTTAAAATGAATTTAGTAATGTTTGAACTGATAAATGGCGAAAAAAATCAATTAAATACTAAATACGGAATTTAAGATTATAACGACACTAATTCGCAACATTAAATTAATTCCGAATTTATAGTGTTCGATTTAAGATAGTTTTAGAGTTTAAGATCACTCTATTTTGGCTGCTGGTTGACCTTAACAATTTGTATCTTTTTGAATATCATTGCAGTTCATATTTATCTTTAAAAATGATTTTAATCCTCAATGGGACTCAACTAAAACCAAAATACAGACTTTTCATTGAGTTAACCATTCTCACCAAAAGAGCTGTGATATCTAGCAAAATAACTTGGATAACCGGAACAACAGGCAGCTATTTAGCATACCACGTAGACCGAGAGGGAAATTTAATTAATTTACTCGGCTTGGTCAGCCCGCGAACAGTTGTCTCTTGGCTCGGACAAGCCATAAACTTGAAAGTTACGAGTATTTTCAGCAGCTGCACTACTTCATTATGTGACTGATGATGTACGGCGGAGTTCTGAGAAAGTTGTCCGTATTTTTTCTTCCTTTTCGGTGGCTTTGTCTCAGCGCGCGAACGGATGGACGGAAGCTGGCCCGACGCTGGAAGCATCCAGCTTGTCTTTATGGCATCCAAGTAGCTGCAAACTTTGCAACGTTCAAAGGCAACTTGGTAGGAAAGGCAGAAAAACGACGGGCAGCGGGGCGAAACAAAAAAATTGGCATATAAAAAGTTTTTTAATGAATGGAATTAGTGTTTGAGCTGCAGCGACTTTGCTAAATCGTCCGAGCAGCGTCACGAGAGTCCACTCAGGATCCTTCTCCTCTGCAGCTGCGTCTACTTGCTTTTTGGCATGCCATCAGCAAGGCGGTAACTGGTGACTCCTCCTCCCCATCGTCGTCGCCGTCCCATTCGCGTTTCATGTTACAGGGCTAACAAAATTAGCGCTTATTAGTGCCAGTTGGTCAAACTTTTCTGTGATTTCTTGGTCTGTTTTCCGCTCTTAGCATCGCCTTCCGTTCCGTCATAATTTCCCAAGAGTGTCACAACCAAGAGCCATTCTCTAATTGTCTCAAATGAACTCCTACGGGTAGGATGTGCAGCAGAATTATTTTAATAGAAAACCTATAAGGCTAAGCACAATTTAAGGGAGATAGATGGCCTTGTAAAATACATTTTTGCTGATAAAAATAACATACCAATAAGTACGTATTTATATTATAGGAAAGTCCGTTTTGATTGGAAAAATATAATCGAAGTAGAAGTATAAATATATTTATTATATTCTTAAGATAGTTAGAAATTAATGATAAGTGAAAAATTTAGAATTGTGTACTTTTCTGGCATTTAAAAGGACAAAATCTATAAATATTACAATACTTAGAATAACTCAATTTTAAATAGTATAGGACAGGTTAATACCCACGCTGTTAAATTAGTTGCTTAATAGGCTGTGTTATTCTTTTGGGTTTGGATAAGATACAAAGGATAGTAAACCAGCTTGGTTTACGAAAAGCTTAACTAAAGATTATCTTTTTCTGTCAGATAGCTAACAGGGACTTTGACAGTACGTTAGCATCATATACTATTTATTAACCTTTTTTTTTTGTACGACTTATTTCAGATATATAAAGATTATCTTATCTTATTCCTAAACCCCTGAGTAAGAAAAGATCAAAATATTTAACTTTCTACTCGGAAACCCAAAAATTTGTTGTAAAATAAAAATAGTATTTCTAGTTTTAAAGATTTCAAACACCAATGAGACCTGATGGAACATATAAAAATAGTTTAAAATAATCCTTGAATTTTCTGCAATTGCAATTGCACTTGAAAGTCGATAATTTAACTTGTGCCCCACCCTAGATGTAATTTATTTTGCAACTGCAAGTTTTTACATTTAGCCTTGAAGAAATTTCAATGCGGCTTTATCTTAAAGGATTGTGTGTGTGTGTGTGTGCACACGAGGACACGACGTGCATTATAATCCCAGGTCGCAAGAGGCGACCACAACCGAATAATGGGAGAGGCTGAAAGAAAGCCGCAAAAGATATCCACGGACAATCGATGCGGCAGACTAACCGCAGACCCAGCTAGCAGCACACCTCGCCTTACGGCAAAAAGGCAACTATCGAGGAGATACAGAAACATGCACGTCTGGCAGATACAGATACAGTTACATCCAAAGGAGGCAAGTCGTCGCAGTGAATTTGTAAAATACGTGACAAACATTTTCAATTTGGTGGCTATCGCTGCCACTCCGCCTGCCCGCTCCGCCTGCTCCTTGTCAGCATCGTCATCTTTCGCCGTGTCCTTCCTCAGCTCTACTATTTACAATTCAATTGTTCTAATTTCGTTTCGTTTGGTTGGATGTAAAAAATGAAGTTCAATTGAATTGACAGTCCTGAAAGTTAAATGCTCCGCTACCATTTTCCAACTAGTACATTTTCACCCCTTTCTGTTTTTTTGTTGCATGTTTCTTGTCCAAATTGATTTATGCTCAATGTCTGTTTGGCGGTTTTTTCCGCACTTCAGCAGCTCGTACTGAGGCGAAGCTTTTATTGTCTGGCTGGCCGCATTTTGCGGTCTTGGCGTTTATAAATTTATCGTAATTTTTTGTGCCATTTTAAAAGGCAACATAAATTTAAATTTATAACACTTTGATGTCCGTTGTGGCTGTTTGCCCCCTTCAGGTTATGGTTGTTGCTATGAAAGCTGGCGAGATTGCTGTGTCAGTGGTAGTGTTATTGGCTAAATGCTATTTGGCAAGTGAATTGAAAACCCATAACGGTGTAAAATCCCATTAACAATAGGAATGTAATTGTTGCATTTTAAAAATATATAAAAATGTAATATGTTTAATTCATTTGTTAAACTGAAAAGTTCGTGAAAATAAAGGCAATGACATGGCACATAAGCTTGGAAAAATCAATGAACCATGAAACAGAATAGGTAATTTGGTTTTTGAGCACACCGTCGTAATTAAAAACCTGTTTGATAATATATTTGACCTTCGACGTTCTCAAACTTATATATTTAAATGGCAAATTATGGCAACAGAGTTAGTGTCCTTTTTGAAAGGTAATGTTCTACATATGTAATATGTACATGAATAATTTAATTAAACTTACAGTTGATTTATTGTAAAAGTTTGTAAATTCAACTAACATCTTAAACTAAATTCTTAAGCTGAAAGCATTTTAATTGTGCAATTCGCCATTTGATTAACAAAAGCAAATTCGTTTCGTTTAATACCAAGCTCGTAAAATCGCCTCAACCCGTATGAACAATGGACACCTCTCCCAAGACCAAAAGCAAGAAACTTAAAAAAGCGAAGCTCACTGTTTATGAATATCCTTGCAAAAACAAATAGCGAAAGCTTTCTCAGAGCGCAGCTTAAGACCACTCTTCCATTCGCCACTAAGTGTTGTTCTTGCTGCTTGTAACATCCAAGGGAAATGGAGAAAAAGATAGGACACACATACATGTACATATAAGTTCCAAGGATCATGTCGAAAAGCAAGCCACCTTAAGAGAGCGAAAACTATCTTCGCGCTCTAGAGCGTGAGGTTATAGAACATTGGTCCGCACCATTACAGTGGTACGCATTGTATTTGTGTGTGTGAGAAACAGAATATATTGGTTAGAGATAAAAACAAGTATGAAAAGCTAACTTCGGGCGTAGCCGAAGTTTATATACCCTTGCAGATAATTTGTTACTTATTATAAAAGATTTTGATAAAATATGACATGTATAATACAATGTAAAATGTATGAAAAATGTAAAATTCATATGTAAAATATTAATTTAGACCGATCTTACCTGTGGTAGCTATATGATATATTGAGACGATTTCAATGAAATTTCTAGGAAGTGACTATAATTATATTATAAAGGCACAAATAAAGTTTCATTCGAATATCTTAAAAAATAGCAAAAATATGCCAATTTTCCCACATTATTTCTATGGCAGTTATATGATATAGTTGTCCGATTTTTATAAAACATAAAAAAAATCTTTAAAATAGTCTAAAATCACTGTATCTTAAATTTAATGAACAAATATTTCAAATTGGCAAAGTTATAATTTTTTGACATTTGACATTTTCCGATCGTTCCTATCGCAGCTATATGATATAGTCGTCCGACATATATTGCAGTGAGATTATATAGAAAACTATATGCAAAGTTTCATTCAAAAAGCTTTAAAACTGAGAGACTAGCTTGCGTAGAAACGGACAGACGGACGGAC
>JAEIIU010049367.1:0-65141 GCA_018874675.1 Drosophila baimaii | reverse complement strand
CGTTTTCGGTTCTGTTCGTGAGCAGACCGCAAAACGAAAAACGGTTGACAGTTATTCGGGAGCTCTGCTCCCAAGGCACTCGGGGACAAGGAGACGGAGAAGGACTTTGTTTGATTGGCGCTGGGGCTTGGCTTGTCCGGAGATCTGGGAGCCACTGTGTGAGCTGAGCTCTTCATGTTTGGATTGCACTCGAGGGTAAGCTCGCTCCTCCTCTCTGGTCCTGCCAGCACCAGCCAACCCTCCTCCTCCTCCTCCTCCTCCTCCTCGATCTCTCCGCTCGACCACTTGGCAAGTTTTATTGTCTCAATGTCCACTTGGCTTTCGCCTCAAGACAACTTCATGCGAGGAAGAAAGGGGGAAAGGAAAGGGGGCTTGAGAAGCTGAAGCTGAAGACGGTGCTGAAGGTGAAGCTGATGTGCTGAAGTCAAAGCTAACGCATTTTCCTTAATTTCCGGCAGCATGATTTCCAATTTTTCTTTCAAATTCCCTTGCACTTGTCGTATACTTAATATCTGGCAGAAGACAGAGGCCGTGACAGGCGACAGCAGGGATGGATGGTTGGAGGAGGCAGAGCCAGCTGATTGGAATTGCCTTTTGCAATGTCATCAATCATGCGTCGTTTTCCACACGCCCAGGCAAAGATTTTGACAAGTGTCAATGCGACAAGAGAACGAGCGATAAGCCAGACTATAAAAGCGCACAAAAACGAACACCAGGTAGGGGCGGGCGTCAGAGGTGAGAAACGAAGCGAAATCGTTGGGGAAAATCACATGCAAAGTAAAATGTCGAACTTCTGACAGCAAGAAAATAAAACTTTTCATTTGTTTTCCTTGGCTCTCTCTCTATCTCTCTCTCTCTCTCTGGCCGTGTCCCGAAACTGCTGTCAAAGTTTTTAATGTTTTTAACTCCTCGCTGTCACCTGAGTTGCCATCCATTCGGAAAAGCCGCCCATCGCCATGCGCCCGCCCTCTGGAAAAGTCATCCAAAACTGGGCCACACCCAATTTGCGGGAGTTCACTGCTCCTCCAAGTTGGTGCAGCAGCAGCTTCATTTCTTTGATTGGGACGCCGGGTCACTGGGGGATTAAGGTAACCCTGGCCAAGAGAAGGCAATCTAAGAACAGTGTGACCAAGAGATGAAAATCTAAGCTAAAAGTGACCATCTCCCAGCTATAAAAGCCACAATGTGACCATGCCAATAAATATAAATTTACATTTCTTAAGCCAGGACAGCAATTAAAATTATAAATATAAATATAATAATAAAAACCCAGATATCTTTTAGTAAAAGGAGCTCAGACAGAAGCCTAGTATATCTTGTAGTAAAAATATCTAAAAAAAAACTCACCCTTCACCGAAACCGTGACACTCTGCAGGACCTCCAGCTTCTTCTTGTTGGCCGGCGACTGGCCCACACACTTGTACATGCCCGCATCCTGGTACATGACATCCTTGAGCGAGAACTGTCCGGTGGGCTGGCTACTGCCATAGCCAAGGCCACGCAATCGGGCCGAGATGGGGTCCAAGTGCGACCAGCAGCCCAGAGAGCCTAAAACGATGGAGGGAAGACATGAAAGCCCAGTGCATAATTTAATTAATTGACTTCCCGGGCGGTCGGCACGCAAGTTTTAATTTCTTTAATTGATGCGTCGCCGAGGTCGAGAGGCCACGAAAAGGAGCTGCCCCGCCGCCATTTGTCTATTTTCCTATTTGGCCGAAAAGTGAGCAAAGTAAATTGCACGCATAATTAATTTCCAATTGCGCTAATTAATGAAGAGGCGCACAAAAGGCCACCAACGCCGACTCGTTTCGATCGAACGAAAGTAAAATGTAAAATGTAATTACAGCCCAGACGCATTTGTCATTCTAAATGGGCCACGAATGGGGGAGAGTTCGTTCCCACCCCCTCCGTTCTGGCCAAAAAGCTTACTTCCTTTGAAGTTCTTTTTGGCCAGCGGGAAGTTGGGATTGTCGGTGGTTGGAGGAGGTTAGCAACGAGGGGGTTGACTTACCTTGCGGACACTGCAGAGTCACCGCTCCGCCCAGCTGCACTTCCAGCTGCCCCTTGTTGGGATTGTGCGAGGCAGCTGCCACGGATACATCCTGATCATCCGGCTCCGAGGTCACATCCACCGAATCGTCTGAAATGGCACAAAAGATACGGAGTGAGTTTAAAGCTGCAAACTTCAGGCCACATGTGGCCTAGGCACTGAAAAAAAGAGGGCATCGATTGAAATTCTTAAGTCTTCCTTGGAGTCCTGCGTTCGCTGAACATTTCTTCCGGTGCAAATCCCCCGGGGGGGCTGTTGGCAATTGTCAAATGTGACAATATTTCAATGACAGACACGGCAGCAACAAATTGCTGACGCGCTGCCAACACCTGAGTCACTCCGCAATGAGTTGTCACTTCCGCTCTTGATGCCAACTAAAAGTGAAAATCGCTGCTCAGCTAGCTGGAAAATTGCCCGAGCTGCACAATCTTCTCTTCTGCTCGCCGCAAAAATTCATAAATACATATATTTTATGGTCGCTTCCGGGGGCGGGAAGAGCCCATAACGATGCTTCATTCTAATTTCGGAGGAGCAGGAGCAGGAGCAGCCGCATATTTTCCACTTGCCTTGCCAGGCTTTAAATTTCAGCGCGTCCTTTGTGCGAGGCATACTTTATGGCGCCGTTCATATTACGGTATAAATAACAATTTGCCCTGACATGTGCCTAAAAGTATGCGGCCTGCCTGCCTCCGGCCAGGTCTGCCAGGTCTTTTGTCTGCGGCCGGATATCGTAACAATAAGTTGCCAAGTGGCGACCTGGCTGGGAGCAAGGCGGGCCAGAAAAAAAGGCGAGCCAGAAGAGCTGTAAGCCCCTCAAAGGCTGACCCGGGATGGGTGGCAGAAGAAACAACCTCAGAATCACCTCGAATCGCTGCTCGGACTCCTCCGCCGGGGCAACCATCAAATTAGCAGACCCAAAAGTGAGCCGCACAATTAACAGAAACTACTAATTACCGCGGGGGCACCCCTGCCCACTGGAAACCCCCGAACTGCGGCACAGCCGAGATTTGAGAGGGGTTGAGGCGACACTGCTCTCCAGCTACAATTAATTGTAAGCTCCTTTCCGCCTCAGAGACCCTTCGTCGCATGTCAATCAGCCAAAGGACACCCCCCCCCCAGGAACTCTCACGCTCACACTCTCTGCCGGGGTTTTATTGCTGACAATAGCAAAAGTCCTCCCCTCGGCGAACGGGGCGTGTTACTTAGTCAAAATCACGTAGTTATAAAATTTTTTATTGCCCAACACAAAGGCGGACAAAGGCGGCGTCGCTCAAATTGACAACTTCAATGGCCAGCAGCAGCAGCAGCAGCAGGGGTGCCCCGCGTGGCGTGGCGTGGCATGGAGTGGCGTATACAAGGGGGAGTCCTCTAGTGCAGCTTTGACAGAAATAAGAGAGCCCGGAGACTCGGGGAAAATGTCTAATGAGCTCAGCTTGTCCCGGCTCAACTGACAGACATTTGTCATTGGCCAAAAGCCGGCGGCGTGTCTTGAGGCGATGCGATAAGGCAAGTGTCTGAAAGTCTCACTCTCCACAGCTACAGAGAGAGGAAAAATCACCGAAATTGTGACATTAATCTCTTCAGCAGAGTAGAGTTTAAATTATGAAATAAAAGACACGATTCCAGTGTCAAATTTCCATCAAATTATGGGGATTTAGCCTAGATAGGAATTTACAATCAAGGAGATACAGCAGTGAAGATATTATATGTTCATTCTTGTGCAATTACAGATTGGAACTCTATTTTTAGCACACCCTTTAATTCAAATTACAATAAACAGGATTCCTTTTATAGCTCCCCAACATCGAATTCTATTTCTATTTATTCCGCATATTTATTTTTACGAGGCCTACATGAAATCATTCCTAAACAACTGACATTACATTCTTATTGTGTAAATACAAAAAATAAGAAGCAAAAGGGAACTCTATCAAGCTGTATATTTAGACTCAGCTCCCCTGCCTCCAGAAGGACTCGAGTGAGAAATCGATTCCTGGCTGCCCACCGAAAACAAACTCCTTCAATATTTTCCCAAGTTTTCCAAACACACACACTCGCATACATTCATAATTTCCAGCACTTGTTTCACGCATATTTTACTCAATGGCCATTCATAAAAGTGTCCGCCCACTTGGGGAAAAACCAAGGGAAAAACCAAGGGAAAAACCAAGGGAAAAACAAATAAACAAAGGCAAACAAATGGGCATCGAGTACCGCCCATATGGCGACACACTGAAGAAGATTGAGAGAGCGAGGAAAGAAGGTCCCTTCGATGGGGGAGAAAGTGATTCTTAGGCCATATCTTTTGGGGTGCGAGACACACACTCGAATAAATCCCAACTCATAACAGCGGCAAATGTGAAGGGCAAACAGCAAATACTAATGCAAACAAGCCGAATCAATATGCCGGCCAGACTGAAGACTGACTGAAGAGCCCGCTTGCTCGCTGGCTGGCTGGCTGGCTCACTCGATTCCCGCCACCAATCATTAATCACGGGGCATCATCGTCAGGAGCCACGTTTCCCTGGGCCCCGGGCCTGCCAGTTTCAGGAGCCCGGTACTCTCCCTAACGGAGTGTATCGAGTCCCCGTCAATGTGTCGACACATCTTGCCCCGTGTCCCAAGAAGTGTGAATATGACGGGTGAGTGCGATCCATAAATCCTTCAACAATAACTCGGCTGCCGGAAAGTTTCACTCTCGATGATGGCGGGGGGTTTTTTATTCGGGGGTTAAGTGGCGAAGGTAAAAAAAATTAAATTCCCAAGGAAAGGGTATTTTCAGCATACTCTTTTCCTTCTTTTTTTTTTGCCTTGCAATTTTCATTAGCACTCCTGCTCTGAACCACGGGATTAATTTCCATTTTTTGCAGCTCCTTCCAGCTCCTTCCCTCTCTCCATCTGCATCCGCATAGTTAGTCATGAATATGAAGGAGGCCGACGAGATGCAACATCATCATCATCATCAGGCGGCCAGGAGGGGAGCGGCCAGGATGGGGAGCAGGCAACAATCAGCTTAACTTACAGGCTGCATAAACAGCCAGCGGAAGCTGCGAGCCAAGCAGTAAACTTGGCTGGCTGTGATTGCATTTGTGCTTGTGCTTGGTTATAAATTTTAATTTTTTTCCCCCCTTCTTGGCTGAGATTTTTCAAGACTTTCAGCGAACACGCGATTAATTTGCAATGAGTTGAAATTGAAGATGATTGCAGTGGATGTGAGCAAAAGGGGGAGAGCAGCAGCGCTATCTTGGTAGGGTTTTTATGGAAATTATCCCGAGTGAACTTAATCCAGAGATGCCACACAACATGCATATATATCTATATCCATAAAAGATAATCTCTCTCGACAAATTTACGCTGATATCATCGAGGAGCGGGGGGGTGGCAAAAGTTTGCGGCCATAAAAAATACTTTACTCAAGGACATTTGTCGGCAATGAGTTTTTAATATTTCTTTAAGTTGCCTGGGCAAGCATTTGGGGGGGCCCAAAATGAGTTTTGCGTTTCATTTGAGGCAACAACAAATAAAATTTTATTGAAAATCTTTGCCAAAGGACGAGCGACCCTCCGCCACACACACACACACATACCGAAAACATAATCGCCGGCTATAAAAACAAAGGCAGCAAAAAAAACAAAAAAAACTAATAATCGTGCGCGCCGATAAACACAGAAATTTAGCTTGGCCAAAGGACATGGGAGCAGGACATGGGAGCAGGGACATGAGGGCTGGCCGGGGTAAACAATAAAGTTAAACCGCGATAACCAGCATGACAAAGGATAATGGATAACAGGGACCAGGACCAGGACCAGGACCCTGCCAATCGGCCCAGTTGGGGCGTAAGAAATGGCTCGCAATGAAAATGCTTACGATAGCGTGTAGAATTAAATTTTATTGTAATTCGCCTTTAGCTCAGCTCGAGTCGAGTCGAGTCGAGTGTCCTTTTTCCCCAGAGGGACTTACTCGTCTGTGTCCTCTGTTTGTTTCTCCTCCTGAGCGAGCGAGTGAAGTGGTTGGCCATGTGGCAGAGTCCTTGTGGCGGCGCTGTGACCCCGGGTTTCATGGTGGTGGAATGCATTTTCACGACAGTTGGTTGTCCAAATTAGTTCAGAGCGAGGCGAATGCAATTTGCACATGGATTCCACAAGAAGGAGCAGGAGCAGGATGCTTAACCGCAAAAGCCTCTCTGGAGGATCGCAGGGCGTTTTATTACCTTCCTGGGACTGGGAATTAGTACAGGAAAATCTCTGCGCTCATATTTCAGTTAAGGAACTTAAAGACATTTGAGCTTAACATTTTTCTTTAATCTAATTCGATTGTTTTATAGATTTCTCTCTATATATCTCCTTGTTATGTGACTTTTCCCAATAAGTCAAAGTCAGGGCAAGCCCTTTTCTGGCACAAATCAAACGATATATGAACTTTATGAAGGACCTCTCCTCTCTGCTGGCAAACTCCCCTGACTTGGGCAAACTTTCACTAATTGCACATTGTTGGCCCAAACGCCGTGCAAGCCACTCAACATTAATTAGCCTCAATGAGAACTTTAACTCATTAATGAGGCTGGCAAACAGAACTTTGGTCAATGGCCCGGCTTATGCCTGGAGTGTACCTGAGCGCGGGCCCTCGGATGTTGGCCCATTTCGGCGTTGGCCCCACCAGGCTCCTGGCTCCTGGCTCCTGCCAGGCCCGGCCATCACGTCACGCTCGCCGCTCCTGTTGACGTACGTGTCAAATTAGCGACGTTTTAACAAGCTCGCCGTGTCGTGTGTCCTCTCCCTGCTGAGTCCTTCCTGCCTTCCGACGGCGGGCTGCGAATCAATCACGCAAAAGTGGCCGGCGCAGAAAACTTTGAGCAACTGCGTCAAATTGCCTACTTTTGTGGGCCGCCGCCGCCATGTGCCACCTCCAGCCTTCCCTGTAGCTTTTCGCTGGGCATCGCTGATTGCTTTTTCATTGCAGTTTGTCAGCGATGTCCTCGTTTGTTGTCGACAGCAAAGTTTTCCCAGCCTTTCCTCCTGCTACCTGGCGGCGGCATTCGCTTCCATTTTCCAGCTCAATGGCGTAGCGATTCGGAGGAGGAAACATATCGTCAGCAATTAAGCCGGCATTCAAACGTCTGTCTGGGATTTCGGGTGGGTCTTCCTCCGTGCTCCTTCCTTCCCTTTTTGCCAAACTTAAATGCGATTTATCGGGGTTTTTTTCCGACCTCTATCTCTGGGGGAGTCTTAAATTTGCGCCGGTTTGCCTCAAAAGTATTTTCCAGCCGCCATTTATCATGGGTCCGGGCAGCTGTTTTATAGTTTATGACAGGCGAGTCGTGTCCTGCCTTCTACTATATCTTATAGGTATTTCCAGCGAACCCTCACACAGATAGCGGAGCGTGGAGTGTGTGGAGCAAGGACCTCGCCGCCTGTTGTCATAAATGGGGCTTGGATGCCGACTGTTGCCAGTTGGATTTGCCATTTCGGCAGTTTGCTCTGGAGTTCGATAAAACGTTTTACAAATTGATTTATGTGCTTAACATGTTGCCAGCTCAGCGTCTCTCACAATTAGATTTCGCTGGAAAATCGGCAAATCCGGCAAAGACGAGAAGTAGGAAAAGTTTCCTCCTTGCGGGCCCCCATCAATCATCGATAATGTCGATGTTGGGGCCGAGAGATGCCGCCGTCACTTCTTGGCCTCTTCGGGTACGGGCATCCTGCTCCCTGCTCCGTGCTCCTCGTCGCCCTTTGTTTTTTCTCCTCTTCCTTTCTGTTTTTATTAATAAAGCATTTGTTTTCCCCATAATGAGCATCGACAGGCGGCTGTCAGGAGTGCCGAAATGGAAAAATCCCTCCCCGGGGACGGGACCAGGGGGCGAAGCGTCCTCCTCTGATCCCTGCGTCGGCATAAAAAGTGGCAACACTTTGTCAAGTTGTTATTACCAATATTTTATTTCATTTTTTTTTTCCTTTTCGTTTGTCTAGTTGGGTTCTTCCCCCCACCTGCCATGATTGATGACCGATTTTGCGGGGTTTGGGAAGATGGATTTCGGGGCGTGGCAGTGCATCTCCCGAGTCCTTGATCCTGCCTCTCCTTCGATTGCATTTGCCGCCTAATGAAGCTGCAAATGAGTTCTGCCAAGCTATATAATTTGATTTCCCAGCTTGATGCTTTGCTGCTGGTGCTGCTGCTGCTGCTGCTGCTGCTGCTGCTGCTGCTCTTAGGCATATTTGCACACACACAAAGTGCCGGGGAAAATTCAATAAAAATATTTACAAGCATTAACACGCATTGGGCGCATAAAATTGCCGAATATTCCGCCCAAAAAGAGCCCAACCCGCAAACGAGAAAATATTGACAGCAAAATGGCGCGTAAGCATAAATACTAGAGAGGCAAGGACATGACAGGATGGGGCACAGACACCGGGGGGTTGACGACAGGCTCGCAGCCACTGCCAATGCCAATGAAATTTGCCACATTTTGCATATGGCAGCGGCAGTGGCAGCGGCAACTGAGGGTGGCGCCACAAGGCGCCTCTGACAACGCGAAGAACATCCCCGAAAAAATCACACCGAATATTGTCCTCAGCGCCACGTGCGAGTGTCGTAAAATGTTCGCCGATTTCTGCTATTTTTTTTTTTTGCTTCTTTTCTGGCGAATGTTGGGGGTTATAACAAGTAATTTTACAGGCGCAAACTAATGGCCAAAATATTATCACGCGCCATTTTTGAGGCAATTTCACGCATACGCGGCCTAATTTACGGGTCTGTGATGGTAGCCAGGTCCAGGGGGGAGTACACACTCATATATCTATATATATATATAGCATATATACTCACATCGCACGCTGAGGTAATAGCCAATCGACGAGTACTGGAAGTTGAGATGCCGGGATGTGCACTTGTACCAGCCGGAGTGCTCCCGCCTTATGGAGGTGAAGTTGAGGAAGCCGTCGCCCGTTTGTGGCACCTGCAATGATCGAGAAAATGGGGAAAATCAGAAAGAGTACTGACACATAACAACAACAAAAAATCACACACACACACACTCGCACACGCTGTGAAATGGAAAATGAGTTTTGGCTCGTTATGCGTAAACAATTTTTGGTAATTAAGGCAAGGCAAATAGTTTCGGCCAAGTTTCCCCTTAGCCGAACTTCTCGAGGTAGCGACAACTGCACGAAAATCCATTTAAAACTTGCTCCTCAGCCGAAAATCACACAAAAGGCCGAGCCCCGCCGATGGCGCTGGCCTACGTATGCAAGATGGGGCCCTCACACCCCCACGCTTTTCGCCACTTTTCCGCATTTTTCACACACAGAAAGAAATTGTTTAAAATAAGGAAATAAGCTAAAAATGCTGATACACAGGGATGCTACAGAAATCGTTAGGAGATTTTAAGTCTCTTTAAAAGGTGTCTAAAAGTATGCAACAAAATATTGGAGGTACCAATTTTGGTGTAACTTTATGTTGTAGCTTAATTTTCGACACCTTTTAATAGGGATTTTAAAGCTCTATTAATTTTTGTAGCATCGCCGAGCAGGCTTACTTGGTATTTACATAAATAACAAAAACTAGTAAATATTTTATTAAAATAAATACATAATTACCATAAATACTATGATTATTTTTTGAGTGAATTTTTTGTACAAACTCCTGGACTTACCGGCGTGTCACCATCGTCCTTCTGCCAGCGCGGAGTGCTCGGGGGATTCGAGTCGACGTCGCACTTGAGACTAACTTCGATGCCCTCGCGGAGCGGATAACCGAAGCCAGGTGTGCGCGAGATGGCGAAGGAGGGCGTGTCTGCAACGAGGGGGGGAGGGACAGATGGTTATTTTGGCTTGACTTTGGCTGCAGATTTTCGGCACTATCTCCACACGGTGGCAACATCAACAAAATAGTTTTTTAATTAAAAAATTACTAAAAAAAAAAAAAACAAAAAGAAGGAAAAGGGGTAGAAAACTCGAGGCAAGAAGGAGAAACTTTTATAATTAAACTAAATGCAAATGTTAGGCTGTGAGTGGTGTGGGCCTGTCTGTGTTGGACAGGCGAAAGGTAAATAAGAATGCGTAAATTGTCACTCGGAGGTGATTGGATTAAAAGCGGGCTTGATGACTTTCGGTTTGAGCGGGGAAATGGGAAAAATAACTCTCCAGGTGAGGTGTAAAGAAATAATAAAAGTTGGCATATTCTACTGCAAGAATACTGGTATTTATGGCATATTTTTAGGCAGCCTAAGAAGTGGTTTTTAAGTCTCTTAAGGAAGTTAACTCGAATTCCGCGAACTATAACCCACTTGCTTCCTTTTATTTCCTGATTTGACCTAACTAATATTCCCTGCATATTTTTAAGCAGCCCAAGTAGTAGTTTTCAATCTCTAAAACAAATTAAATCATATTTCGCGAACTATAACCAACTTGCTTCCTATTTTATTCCACATTTCGGCTTACCTAATTGACACTGAACTGGCAACTGATTAATTAAATGTGTAGTTCAACATGACAGCATTCAATTACCAGTGCCACATGTCAATTAGTTCCCGTTTCAAATCAGCGTTTTCAACAAAACTTCAGTTAGTTAGCGGCATTGATGCCGCCGCACACTCTGTCATGTCCCAAATACTGCGCCAAAACTCGTCATTCTTTATTGCCAAAAACCCGCCGTGGCACATCTCATTTCGTTTTGTTCGAAAAGTAATTCGATATACGTTTCAAACTGCAAGTCCGATTTCAATCCCAAACTGCCAATCAGAAAGCCATTCAGTGCATGTCAAAAAGCCATCGACAAAATGTATATCTAAATGTAAATGTAAATAATGGGGAGCCCAGGACAGCCCCTGCTTCCCGCTCCCCGTCTCCCTGTCTCCCCCTTTGATGTGGCCAGACATGTGCTCTGGCCCATTCAATGCATATTCATAGGCATAAATCAAATGTTTTTTAATTAGTGCTGGCCATTTGGCCGGCTCTGGGCACTCAGCACCAGAGACCACCAGATGGACCTGGAAAAATATGCTACCCAAAGTGGTCCGGCATTCATTTCAATCCTTTCAATTTTTCGGCGCATCACTCGCTTTTGTGGCCTTTTGTAACTAATACAATTTGATTAGGCTTTGCAGGGGCCAAGGGCCGAATGAAATTTGTTTGTCGGTTGTTGGCCAAACTATTCCATGAAGCCTCCGATCCTGGGGACAGCCGGACATCACATATGAGTGTCCTTTATGGGCAGCCCTATGCTGCTGTGTCTAAAAATATATTGAAAAGGAACAGCACTGCCACAGCACAAAGGCTGGAAAATTGTTTAACTTGTGCCCAAATTGTTTTCGTTCTGAGTTCAATCAATTATTTTGGAAATATGTATTTGAAACAATCTTGGGGGGTCTGGCCCTTAAATATTTATCCACATTTAGTTGGGCATCTCTGGAAATAGCTCAAATTAAAAGGAAATCTCGGCCGTAAAGAGAGTTCTAATTTAAATGGAAACCCAAATATTTTCCCTTTGAATTTTTGCAGCTTAAATTGCCGAGCTGCTCCTGATGCCTGATGCCCTGTCCTTGATTTGTCTGTCAACTGTCTGCATAAAAATGCGCAAATTAAACGCAGTCACCATTACAGATACAGATACAGATAAGGATACGGATGTGCACGGATACAATGTCTATGGCCCGGGCAAGTGCTTTCATGTGTGTGCTTTTTAATTTATACAAGCTGCGCACAGGGAGCAGAGAGAGGAGTGGGAATAATAAAAGGAAAAACAGGACGAATCAGGACGAACTTGTTCCTCCTTTTGTTGAACCCGGAAAACGATGCGGTTGTTCTTGTTGCTGCCGCCGTGGTATTGTTGTGTGGGGCCTTGTGCTGTTGTTATTGCGGTTTTTGCAATTTTCATGCCTGGCCAAAGCTCACACAAACACAGACACACACACAGGACTCGGGACAGGACGCTCTGCCATGCAAATCCCCGCACGGCTTTTCTATATTTTCCAATCATTTTCATGGGCTCTCCACTACCTGGGCATTTGTCATGGCATTATGCGGCTTCACGGGCATTAATAAAGCAAATAACTGCGGTCCATCCCCTGATCCTAGTCCTGGCGCTGATTGAGACCCTCCTCCGCCTCCGCCAGGACCTCCTCACCTGTCCTGTCCCGTCCCGACTGACCCGGCGGCCGGAACGTGTGTGCGGCATTTTGCTGCCAATTAGTGCTAGTCTTCCAATTGTCGCCTCGCCTCATCGACCAAACCATCGCCATTGATTCCCCATTCCCATTCCCATTCCCACTTCCACTTTTGCGTCACTTTTGCGGGGCCGCCAGGAGGATTCCCATCTTTATTTCCCTGCTTTGTTGTGGCTTCCGGCTATGCATTCACATATGGGCCTGGGATGGATGGATGGATGGGTTAGGATGCGCGGCACCAGAGGCACGCACCCGGCTCCTTTTGAAGTGATTTCATCGCTGGTCCGGCTCTGGTATTCTCAACTGGCAGTTGATGGACGAAAGCACAGGATGAGGGTCACTGAACAATTAATGGGAGTGAAGGGAGATCAATTCGGACTAATCAGAATAACACTAGGTAAGTGCAGGGGCTGGCTTTTACTTACTACCAATATTCCTTGATCATTTTTTGGTTTTATCATCTAAAGCCATCTTCTTAGGAATGCGTATATAATCACGCTTAAATAATTACATTTATTTGCATTATTCCCATCTAAAGGATCCTTTACTTTTTATTTTTATTAAAATTTGCACTTACTTTTTTCCCCCGTATTTTTTTGCTATGAAAATTCTCACAGTTGAACTCTGACACCTGCTTAACTTTAAGCTAATTGAGAGCCCAGCAATCCTCTCGGCTTTCGACTTTTCCCTCTTTCTGAGTCCTGCAGCTCGGCTTTTCCCGCCACCGCCGACTCCTTTTATCCTTGCATTTCAATTGTACGTAGGCGTCCTTTTCTCAACTGTCGCGCTTATTATGTTCATCTGGGGCAGGTCCTTTCTGCCTCGCCTCGCCCAGTCTCATTGCACCGCCTTGATTATATTTTTCTTTTCCCTCTTTTTTTTCGCTCACACTTTCAATTAATATAATTTCACCTTTGCTTTCATTTATTCCGCTGACTTTGTTCACTGCAGCTGCATAATAATTTGCTGCCGCCGTGTTTTTGTGCCCGACTCTCTGACCCGTTTGCCTGGATTCTGGACGGAGCCGTGTGGCGTGTGTTAACTTTGGCAATTTAACTTTTCAATCAACATTTACTTTTTGGTTTTCACTTTTATTTACATCATTCCACTCTCGTTTTCGGCCGTGTACTCCTGAGGTAATTAAGCCAGGAACAAGGTGAGATATTCCACACTGTGTTTGGCTTTTATTAAAAGTTTTTGTGGGCCCGAGAGCAGAGATGATGATGATGATGATGATGACTTACTGTGCATTTATTTGACATTTGTTGTGTAAAGTCACAGGTTTGACTTGGTAAACAATAGAGGGAATATGAATGGGGGGAATTAAGTTTTTAAAATGGTTTCTAGGCAAAAATCTAAGGGAAATCATGAATTATAAAAAATACTAATGGGGAAACCACAAAACCAAAGCTTTATCTGGCAGTCTTAGGCAGACTTTCAACTTAAAAATGTAGCCGAGGAGATCAGCTTTCTGGGAATACTTACATTGCACATCCAGGAGGAGCGAGGCATTCTGTCGAATCTTCAGCGTGGGATGCTCCATGACGCACAGGATCCGGGCGTTGTGATGGGCCCTGTACACCGCCGGCAAACGCGCCTCGCTCTTGGCCCCACTGTTGATTTTGTAGCCGTTTTTGTCCACCTAAAACGGAGAGAGGCGGGGCTTGGTAAAAAATTCCATTTCCATTTGATGCTAAACTCTGGCAAATTGGGCCAAATGACAGGCGGGCAGGGTTTCCCTTTCGCCCTTCCTCCCTTTTTTTTTACAGGGTGGCTGTGTGGGCGGTGTGGGCAGCCAATTAGTCAGGCCTGTTATCAGCGCGACATCATTAATTTAAATTAAAGTCCAAGGGCAAGGGCACTGCCACCCACTGCCGCCCACTGCCGCCCACCCAGAGCTGCCCACCCGCTGTGGCTTTTGCATGGAAATTTTGTTGGCACAGTTTTCAATCAATCATCAGGGGGCGGCGGTTGGTGGGTGGCCGGGACCGGGTCTGTGACCAGCCGAACACGCAAATTTGTGGCATTTAGGGTCCAAGCGACAAACACCCCTAAGGGGTGTGTGTGTTGGTGTGTGTGCGCCTGACAGGTGACAAGTGGGGGGGAAGGAGGCAACGGAGTGCATTTCTCCGACCGAAATGTCTGCTTTTCATTATGCTCGAGTGCAAGACAAACAAATTTTGGCACAACCGCAAACACTGTCCGGTCCGGTCACCCACCACCCACCACCCGCCAAGTCAGCAGTCCGGAAGATCCGTTGTTTGAGCCGGAGAAGGAGGAGCAGCATGCGGAGGTGGAAGAGTATGGCCGCACCTAATGTGTTTGCCCGGCCGGCTGCGGTTTCCTCATTCCATTTTGGAAGGCAGCTCGCCACTTGTCACTCAGCCGTTCAGTTCAATGGATTACAAGCTTTGTAGCTATGTATATAGCCTCACCTTCTCGCCCTTGATCTCCTCCAGCTCCAGCACCTCGGCGGACACCTTCTGGGCATGCCGGTCCACGCCGGGACTAAGGAGCACCTCCCAGGTGAGCGTGGGTCGCGGATTGCCGCCCTCGCTGACGCAGGCCAGGTTCAGCTCGGAGTTCTCCTTGACGGGCACAAAGAGATTGCTGGCGTCCAGGCGACGCGAGTCGATCAGTAAGTACGGCGGCTTGGGACGATCTGTGGAAGGGAACATATTAAAGAAAATTAGGAAGAACAAGGAAAATCTTAGGGTAAATATTAGAAATATTTATTAGAAGAAAATGCCTTTCTTTCGTATTTTTAGAATATTTTAAACTCTCTCTTATTTCCAGAATAACTCACTCTAATGTCTTTAATTTAAAAGTTTAAGTCGCTTTGTTTTTCTCTGCTTTTCCTTATCTTTTTATTCACAAAACTTCTATGTATATTTTTCTCAGTGATGGCCAAGTCATAAAAGCCAGAGCATTTCGCCAGGAGCCACATTCCGCAATTGGCCTGGTCCCCGGCTAATTTGGCAGATGAAACGACCTTTTTAATATTTGTCTAAGCTGTTTGGCCAAGTCGTGACAGGCGCGGCGCGGCGCGGCTGATCCCGGCCAAGGAGGACGAGACGAGGCTCCTGGCTCCTGGCTTCTGGCTTCTGGCCTCGTTGCTGTGAAAATGGATACTCACCCAGGACGACCAGCTTGACGGGTCGGGCATTCTCCGTGTAGCGGCGCGTGTTCTCCGCCTCGCACTGCCACTTGCCATCGTCCTCGAGCATCACGTTGGTTATGGTGAGGGCGCCATTGGCCTCCTTGATGAAGCGATAGTCGGTGACGCGCGAGGTGCGGTCCATGGCGTGCACCACCTGGCAGAGAGGCAGAGGGAGATAGAGAGAGGAGAGACGTTAAGGATAGTAAGGATAGTAGTAGTGAGGATGCGGCGTTAAAACTAATGCCACTGTCGGAATTATGCAAAGCGCCTTTTGAAACTTTTAATGCAGCGCATTAAATGCCCATAAATTTGCCCGTTAAATGCAATATTCCCCCCCAACAGCTCCACCCCTCTTGGCAGCAGGAGAAGCTTCCTCCTCTGTATGAAACAATTGCATTTAATGTTTTCATATCCATTTATTTACACTTGGGCTTCGCCCTGTTCGCTCTCGCATTTTATTACATTTCGCATCAAACAAACACAATAATGACAATTAAATGAGGACCATGGACGGCCTCACACACACACGCGTTATCCACTCCTCGTAATGTGGCAACAATGAACTGGCGGCGGCTTAAAACTGTTACCAATAGTTGTTGGCCAGTCGGTGCGGCGTGGCTTAATGCAAACGAAAATTTATGTGCGCATTCAAATGCCTCCTCAACTGCGGCCGCAGGGCAGGAATAAAAATTATGAAGAATGCAACAAAAACAAGAAATAAAAACCGAAAAAAACAAAAAAAGGAGATGCCACGCATACATATTTATGTGGAAATGTTTCGCACGCTTAATGCGTTTAAGTGCCAATTAAATGTCTGGCTAAAAAGAGAGACAGAGACGCAGAGGGAGAGAGCGGGGGCCATAAATGAAACACAATTTTAATTGCATTTGCAGGCAGAGAGATTAACTTTTGGGCTCGGATTAAGGCGTAACGGATAAAAGAGAGAGCTGCCTGAGGGAACCTGAGGAGCAGGCAACTACCCTTACCTTTGGGTAGGGTATCTTCCTTTGGATGTATTTATTAAAGAATTACATGACTTAACTTTAAATTTTTTCCAGATCAGCTTTTTATGACTGAAAAGGAAATACCCGCATATATTAAAGCAAAATGTACCTTCATTATGGAATTGCTGTATCTACCCTAGATATATCCCCTTAAATACATTCCAGATGTTGACTTTTCTTTGATATATATCTTGACTGAGTTGACTTTTCTGATATATATCTGGATAGGAACTACCCGCTGAGCCTCTCTTTTTATATTTAACCAAAAATACCTCCTCCATTCATGTTTGCCATTATCCGCTTTCCTAAAACTTCATTTCAGGAAAAACATGGCCAAACAACTAAAGCTATATTGATAGAGAAATAAAAATAGGAAAAGCCGGGAAATAGAGACTCTGCGAACACACAACAACAACAACAACAAAAAAAGAGGAACAACAAAAAATGTAAACAGAATATTTGTATGCTGCACTTCCGGTTCCGTTTGTGCGTTCGCCATTTTTCAGTTCTCTGTTTCAGTTTAGTTCCCGGCGCTTACGATTCTTTTCGATTCGTTTCGTTTATATTTTTCAAATGCAGTGCAAATATTTATGCGTATATGAATTTTGCCCCTCTTCGTCTGGGTGTGTGTGTGTGTGTTTGGTGTGTGTGTGTGTGTGCGATTGGGTGTGCGTGAGGCGACTTCCGGCGCGCATTTGCCGCAGTCGCCGCAGCGGCCATTTGCAGAAAATTTATTAACCAGCGACGCATTTGACTGGCAACTGGCAAAATGGCAAACTGGCAAGCTGGCCGACTGGCAAACTGGCAAACTGGCAAAGTGGAAACTGGATTTTGCGTGGCTGTGCAGCGGGGCATTCAGCTGGAAATTTATGAGGTCGATGGCGATCCGAGGCGGCTTTTTGGCATCCACATCCACATCCACTCTGCAGCTCGCAGCGCCCAGCTCCGGCTCATGTCCAGGCCTTTGGCACCTGGTCAGCGGGAGAGTGTGAGTCCTGGATTTTTCCTGGTTTGGCAACATGGCCGCCGGACAAAAGCGTTAAATGAGCGTGGCAAATCCTTGTTTACAGCGACGAGCGTTCGCCGGATTACACGCTCGATTGTTTCGAGCGACGCGCCATTGTTGCGACGATCCACCGATTTTTTGGGGGGTAATTATGAATTCGGACGCCTTTGTTTGGCCACGGCAAGTGGCCTCACTCGGTGTGTGTGTGTGGGGTGTGCGTGGTGTGTGTTGTCAGCTGCGTCGATTCACATAAATCGCTGAATATTTGAAGGCGTGCACGCATAACTTTGCATAATTTGCGGCCACGTTATCGGGCCGGCTGCAAAAGGTGGTCAGGTTGCAGCAGCGACGGGTTTTGTAATTTTCTAATTGCATTGTTGGCCAAAACTCTTTTTGGCCATTCGTGCGATTTACATTTAACAGCAGCATTGTTGTGTGTTGTTTCCACTGATATTTATGCGCGTGCATAATAATGCAAATTAATGATATATTTTTTGCTCTGGGTTTTTTGTGGCATCCGTAACACCCTCTTCTCCATTTAATTCGATTCCCAGGACTCACAAAGGACATAAAGCACGATTAAAGTCAAGGGAAGTGCGAATGTGAAGAGCAAAGCTAATATAATAAATGCCTTTTTCTGGGTGCATTCTCCATTGACGTTCGCTGACAATTAGCCTCGTGCCTCGCCCCCTCCCGCCCGAAAAAGGGCATTCCTTCAGCTCCGGCCATTCCAAACAGACGCTTATTTCCTTCAAGTGGCGCTGCTGTGCCGGAGGACTCCCCTCCGACTGGAGAAATGGCTACTTATATCTATCACTTGCTTGGAATTGCAAAAATCTTGTCAGCCAACATTGCTCACTGACTGTCGCGCCATCCCCGCGACGACTCTCGGAGAGAGGAGCTGCTAACTTGAAATTGCTTTCGGCAAATATATTAGCCTCTTGATAATTTTCAACAATAAATTCCTTGGCACTCACACACACACTGGCAGACACACACGAGGCGGGGCAGGGTTGGGACTTGGCCTGGACTGGGATGAACTCCTTTAGCCGTTGTTCCCGCTCGGGGACTCTAATGCATTGTGCAACGCTCTAGAAAGTACAACAAAAGTCGCTCATGTTGCAAGCTGTCAGTGCAACACTTGTCGCATGTCATTGCCGCAGTTGCAATTCCATCGAGTGGAGTGAGGAGTCGGATCTGGAGCTGGAGTTCCAGTGGGAGGGAGGGAGGCTGTGTGGGAGATGGGGCCAAAAGGACGAGAGTCAATGCAGGCGCAGGAGCTCTGGCAAATGCAATTGCCGAGGTGGGTATAACGCAACTGGGGATAATCACAAAATATATATATATATATACATTTTTGTAGAGCAGGAAACTTAAAGCTCAGGTTCGGTTACAGGATGCTTGAGTCCTCATGAGTGGCCACTGGTTTGGGTTCTGTATGTTGCAGGTTGCTAAGGGGAATCTCTTGTATGTTACTCTTCTGATATTTGCAGTAGGGCTTCTTTGTTAGTTTCTAGTTCTCCTTGAAGTTAGTAATTGTGTTTGTATCTTAGTTAATGATACTACCTAATACATTTTAATAACAAGATGCCTCAAGCCATACATTACATTCCAGGTAGGATTTTCCTATATCTAAAGCTAGTATTTCTTCAGAAAACTAAAGAGCATCCACATGTCGCCTTGCAGACTTTCTCTCACACTCCAAACACTCGCACACACACATTGTTGCCGCATCATTGTTGTAATTGCCGCAGCCTGCTCGTTACTGTTGCTCTATCTCCCATCCTCCAGGATGCGCCTGCTCATCCCCTCCTCCTGCCTTGGCTCTTACACATGGCTGGCTTTTGTTTTAACACAACTAATACAATTGCACCGCTGGGAAATGCGCTGCGTTGGCAGCCAGAGATCCGAGATGCGATGGATGTTGCTGCTGCTGTTGCAGCTGCAGTGGCGTTGATTTTATTTGCCGTTGTGGCACTCAGAGCCAGGCGGCGACCAGCGCCGACATTGTAAGTAACTCAATAAAGTTGTCAAAGGTACAAGGCAGGCGGCGGCGGCGGCGGCGGCGTGTTAGCAACTTAAGCCCCGCTTTTCCAGCTTTTCCAGCTCTCTTCCAGCTCTCTTCCTGCCTCTTCCCACTAAGTGCCACCGCATTGTTGCTCATTTTCATTTGGTATCTCTGAGGCTGACTGATTAATTTGCCGGCTTGATGTGATTTACGCTCTCCGTGGCAGCTGCATTAAGGCCTTCTTGCGCTGCTCCCCGGGGAGGGGGGGGCGGCGAGTGCAACTTGTCTATTAATGGTGCGCCTTAAGTTCGTCCCTAATTGACTAATGGAGGTTTATCGGGCGTCGCCAGATAAAATTTATGTTATCCCAGCAGCAGCCGGGAAGAGCGGGTTTGTTGACCTTAAACCTGAGCCCGGGGCCATAAATAAGTTTTGCAGCGCCACAAAGTGTGCAACAAGGCGGCTGCAGCCGTAAAACTCCTATTTCAGGGAGCTGACTCTGTTGCCGGGTTAAGGTTTATGTCTGGCAATTGTCGCCGGGCGAAAAATATGGCACTATAAAGCCAACAAATTGCTAGACAAGACACGGCGGTTGAGAGATGGAAGATGGGCTCTGGTTCAGGGATACCCAGGCGCTCGGGCTGCTCAATCTTTTATATTTTTTGGTTTAAAAGGTACTTAAAGGGATTACAGATGCTAAACAACAAGGAGTAAGTAATATCGATTGCTTAGAATCTTTTCAATCGGAAATATCGATAATATCGATATAGATATTATAGAAAAATTCAAGGAAATATATCTTTGAAGCTAATAAACCAACTTGTGGTAAGAACGACGTCGTTATTTTTAATACAGAGTCGTTTGCAAACTAGAGTTTAACTTATAAACACAAAAAGTAAGCAGTTATCGATAGAATTAAAGCAAGCGATAGCCATAGTCTTTGATAAAGAAACATCGATTCTATAAAGAAGCCCTGAAGTCATCGACAGTTTTTTCTAGTTCCCTTCTTTGGAATATGGAATCCCTACTCTGGATAGTTAGAGACTTGCACCCCAACGACCCCTGGAGATACCCAGGACTTGACAATGTGTGGCGACACATTTCCACTTTCGATACGAATGCAATCCGATGGCTGACGTGCCGGCAATCCCGGGTTCAAGCTGCTGACAGGCAATTTAGTGGCTTCAAACGGAATCTAATACGGAATGCAAATGCAAATAACAACAAGTAGGCAAACAATCGCAGCTTCCGGCCCCAACAATGTTGCCCACAAGAGTGCAACACTCTGTTTTTTCTTTTTTTTTCACCCTGCCGGGTGCATGTTGCAAGTAGTGCAGCGGCAACCAGTTAACTGCCACAGACAAGAGGCGGCAGCAGAAACAGCTCTGGCACGTACACAAAGTGGCATTGCAGTGCTGGTAGTTGCAACTATTATTTGCCCATCAACAACTTGGCCTGGCAGCTTGTTGTATTTACACCTGAGCTGGAGTGTGGAGTATGCCTCGGTTATGGCTGCCACACACACACTCACACACACATACATATTTGCCCACCACATCCGGAGGCCGATGGGGGTTTGGAAAGCCAAATTGAAGGTTCATAAAGTGTGTGGTGTTGGACTGGCATTTGGGGTTGCACTGGGCACTATGTATCTCCTCGGAGCGACTCCTTTTTTCACACAAAACCTTCTTGGAACTTTGCGAAACTGTTATAATTGCATTACGCCGAGAGGTTTTTAGCCATTTGCGTTCGCAATTACAACTCAATAACTTTCGGCAAAGTTGCAGCTCATGTTAGCTGCTGGCTGCTGTTTCCTGTTACCCATTTTGTTGCTAACAAGAAGCATACTTGTGGGCGTCCTGGCATCACAAAAAGTTGTAATTAGAAGCCCTCCTCGCTGCTGCTGCTGCTGCATAATGAGGCAATCGAGCAAAAAGCGCGACCCTCGAAAGACGAGCGCTGCCAGCACTTTTGACATCAGAAACTATCAAATAATAACGATTATCCTATTTGCATAATGCGGCAGTTAAGCGACAAAGGGCCAGGGCCAGACACGGAGACAAACCCGGACCCGGACCCGGACCCGCAGCAAAAGTCCTGCCACTCGAGACGTCTCGGCCGGAATAAAAATAAAGCCAGGAGCAGTCAGACAGACAGACAAAGAATAGAGACAGAGATAGAGAGTGGGAGAATGGGAAGTGGAAAGAGGAATGCAAAAGGCTAAGAATGCAATTAAAGTCAGCACAAGTTGGCAGATCCTGACAGCTCGAGAGGGCTCTCCTCCCGGCGGCTGTTAGCTTAGGAACTGGGCACTCACCTGGCCATTCTTGTACCACATGCTGGTGGCTATGTCCAGATCCACCTCGCACATCAGCTTGATCTCAGAGTGCTGCTCGGCATAGACCACGGACATTTCCTCGGCCTCGTAGGGATTGGGAGGCACTGGCCGCAGGGGCAGGACCCTTGGCTCCAGTGGGCCCTCATCCTCATCATCCTCCGCCTCCTCGCGACTCTTTCGCGCAAAGAGATCCCTTGTGCTAGTGCCGCTATCGAACTCCTCCACATCATCGATAATGATGACCGGCTCCTTGGGCTTGGGCTGCAGGTCCTCGGGCGCCAAATGGAGCGTCGAACGCGGCCGCTTCACCTTCGCCGTTTCATTAAAGTAAGAACTCCTTCTGGTGGCCAGGGAACTTGAGCTGGTGGCCGGCACTGTGGTGGCCACGGCAGTGGAGGTGCTCGTCGAGCTGGAGCTCGTCCAGCTGGCGCTGGAGGGTGTGTACAGGGTGTCCAGTTCCTCCTCCTCGGTTTCGCGGCGCTGCCGGTGCTTGGCCTCCTTGTGCAGCACCGCCCGGTGGGCCTGATGATGGGGCTTCAACTGGCCGCGCCACTTGGCCCACTTGGCCTTGGCCTTCTGGCAGTTCTTGGCGCATTTTCCGGGCTTAGCACTGCCGCGGTGGTCAACTGCCTCGTCGGCCTCGGATTCGGCTGATATGCTTAGCCAGCTTCTCCTGCTGCTCCCGCTGCTTCCGCTGCTGGTGATGGCTTCTCGGCGCTCGGCGGGCTTCGTCCTCAGCACTGACTTGGCGTTGATGTTTTGTGGCTGTGTGTAGGTGGTACCTGCAATTGAGGAGAGAGAAAGCCGATTAGTTATATGCAATCACTCATAAAGGTGCCTTAAAGTATGCAGTATCCTTCGAGCCAGTCCAGGCACATCAGAGAGCTTACCCCAGTCGAGTTCCAAGGGAGTAGGGACAAATCCCAGACAATAAATATTCATATTAACAATATATCTGCAAACACTCTGTTTGATCTTTGGCGCACTTATTTGCACTTTGCCAGCTGCAAACTCAGGATGAGCAAAAATGAACCCAAGGACCCAGGAATGCTGCTGGTATGGGAGTATCAATTACACTGCCTTGTTGCAGTCCTGCAGGGCTCATGCATTTATTTACGAAATTTTCGTAGGACGAAAGCATCATCGATTGAAACCCCGAAGAAGGAGTCGAACGGTGAAGGAGTGCTGCTGCCCTTTCGACATGTTTTCCCTATGCATGCAAATCCCGGCCTAATCTGCTGCACATTCAAAGCTATTTTCATGCCTAGGCCCTCTCCGTCTCTCCGTGTTGCTCTTTGACAACTCTGCTTATTGTCTGCCTCAGATTCAGCTTTTCCACACCCACCCCCCTCCAATCCCTTCTTATTCCTCCCGCCTGCTGTTGTTGTTGTTGTTTTCCTGCTGGCACTCCTGTTGTTGTTGATAAATTTACACAAGTGTATGACAAGCTTTCAAATGGTAATTAATATTCATCTGAGATGGGGCGGCGAAGGAGGGGCACCAGGAATAGGAGCTTCCCTCTATCTGAGAAGACAACTACAGGCTGCCCTTCCCCCGGTTTTCCATGATCCGAAAGTCAACTGTAGCCGGCAGCAAGGCAAGTGCACAGAGAGAAAAATTCTACACGAAAAGGGGAACTAAATGAAGGCAGGGAAATTAATAAACAAATATTTAAAAAAAGGAACAACTGCCAATTTCCTTATTTTTTTGTCTAGAAAGTCCTAGCTGTATATATCTTTATATAATATTGGCTATGATTTCTTTCGGTGCAGGAATGCCGAGCCAATGTCTGTGGTTAGCTGACAAAAGCAGATCCAGAGCCGGGAATAGTCTCTCTCTCTCGGCCCTTTCTTCGCACTCCTTAGCCCCAGGGTTTTAGCCTTCATCCTTCTACTGTCTCCTTGCCTTGCCCCCCAATCCACTGCTCTTCATTCTCTCTATTTTGCGCACCCCTTTCTCATTGTCTGGCTGGCGCTATTGTCTTCCAGCCCTTTTCTCGTTTTCGGGGCGTTACTCATCTTTTTCCCTCCCAACCCCCTACGGCTGTCTGTGTGTCTGTCTGCTCTGGCTGCTGGCTTTGTGTTTGCAGCTAAATTAAAGTTGTCATTTTTCAAGTGAACGCACAAAAGTATGCAATGCGCCTAATAAATTTCTGCCTGGCATATCCTGTTATTCGGGCGAGGCTCCTTCGCTAGGCTCGGCTCGACTTGCATAGGCATAACTAAGGGAGGTGGTGCCACGGGGTTAGTTATGGAGTAGTCGTAACTCCCTCAAACACACACACGGTGCACACACACTCTTGTCCTAGGAGATGCGCTAAAATGTTTTCACAACAGCTTAAAAGTCGGCTACACTTTTTGCCAGTCTGAGTGTGTGTGTGTGTGTGGGGGGTGTGTGTGTTTGAGCGGTGTTTGTTTGCCTGTGCAGCTGTAGTTGTTGTTTGTGCTGTAACTTAAGTTGTAAATGAAGATTGCGTCGGAAATTGCACAGTCTTCGTTGCCACGCCCCCCTCCAGCCTTCCTCGAGTTGTGCGTGCAAATTTAATGAAGCTGCCACACACACACACACGCGTACTCACACTCTGGCAAACACTCGAGCATGCTCGAGCTTCAAGCTCTTCTGTGGCATACGCTGCACCGCATAAATTTCTGGGAGGGAATCGGAGCATAAGCAGGAGCACGAGCAGGAGCAGGAGCATGAGCTGGAGTGGGCTGTTTGACAGTTGATAAAACGCAGCTTCTTGACAACAATCAAACGTGTTTTCCACACTCTGATCATTAGCTCTCCAAGGACATTTAGGGTAGCCAGACTTGGCCGTGAAAGGTGAGTTCTGTTCAGTAAAAGGCAGTTGATCAGGGAGGATTGGTTACAAATATGATAGAACATTGAATTTAAAAACATAGCATACTTTCAGACACTTTAATAAATGTTTTCACATCCCCATTAAGCATTATCTTATAACAATTACTTCTCCTACAAAAATATGCAATTTAGTCCTGCCATTTATTAGAAACAAAATGGAATTATTATACATTTTCATCCACAAATTGATTGCCTGCCTTGAGGCGCTGTCATCCGCTTAATTGCACTGTTTTTCGAACATTTTGCAGAATAATATTGGTTTTCATTTCGCCCACATAAATCAGGCTGTTTTACGCAATTATTGCAAATAATTTTTTGCACAAAAATCGCTCAGCTTTCCAGCCATGACAATTATGGCATTCGGTGCAGCGAAGCGAAGGGGAGACCTTATCAATATGCAAAAAAGCCGTGTCGTGTCCTTTTATGGACTGACAAAACGATGCCCGCCTAAGGGCGGATCGGACAATCAAGCTCTGACATAATTACATGCTCGTACATGCATCTATATGTATATATATATATATGTATGCATATGTCCCTATATGTCAGCCCCCGATTACGACGGGGGCGATGGAGCCAAGGGGCGGGGACTGTCACATTTAAATGGCAAAAATTTCATCGATTTTTTCCGCTCACATTTTTATTTTTTTCCCGTTCGCGTTTTTGTCCAGGCAAACATGCAAATGACATCGAGTTGAGTTTCATTTTGTGTCACTCCCTCGCTTTTTTTTTTTATTGCATTAATTTAACATTAATTTAATGCACTCGACTCCGGCCTGTGTTTGTGTTGTCTTTAATAATATTATTCCGTGCAAATAGCGATCGGAATGTTAAGGGGGGCTTGCAAGGGAAAGAGTTGCTTACTTTGGGCAATCATAAGTTGCATTGTCCTTAGCCTGGTCCTTTTCTAATTAACTCCTGCCCTCGTTTCGTCTGCCTATTTGCAAATCCAAGTGTTTACCTTTGCCCTAACCCGTACACGGAAAATAAAGCTTAAGGGAATTGTAATAAAGGGAAAGGAAATAATTTAAATAAATGAGAAATCTATCTGATATTTTATTAGGTTGTTTGCTAAGTGTAAGACTTTTACCTGAAGTTTCTATAGGAGAAGACATATCAACATTTAATTTTATGCATTTTTAATTTTCTTTTAGTACACTCTCCCCTTGGAATGACCACATTTTCTCTCTGTGCACCCACTCCCCACCCCATCTAGCTCAGAAATTCGTGCTGAATCACGAACCAAACATTAAACAATAACTCGCAAAGGCAGTCAATACCCTCGGCTCAACTTAACTCGACTTGGTTCGGTTGCACTTTCACCCCTGCCCTCCGCATTTCCACCCATTTTCCGTTGCCCTGCCCTGTCAACAGAGCGCCCCTCGTTATGCAACACATTCTGCCGAGTGGCGGCCTGCGTGTGAGTGTGTGTGAGTGTGTGTGAGTGCGAGTGCCTTGCACTGAGCGTTGATTAGGTTAATGTCCTTAAGGCATAAGAACAGCTGGCAATCCCCGTCGCCATGGCCAGCACCGCTCCGCTCCGCTCTGCTTCTTCGCCCGCCTCCAAGCCAGACCTGAGCAGCTTATGGTTCGCCCCGCTCTCCCTGCTCCGCAGGATATGTGAGATGGCTGTGGGTGCAGCTTGCACCTGGGCCAAAAACGGGGAGGCAGCAGCAGCAGCTCCTGTATGCAGCCGCTTGCCTTGTGCATTGTGTTTAAGTTCCACAACGTCGACAACTTTGCCAACCGCCACTTAATGCAAGCGCTGAGCTTGGCGGGTGCTGGAGGGAGGGGGTCCTCAACCAGGGGCGAAGCGGCAGGGGGCGTGGCACGACTGCACTTTGCCTGGTATGCGGTGGCGGCTTTTGTGGCAAGCCAGCAAACAGCAAAAGCAAAGGCAGCAGTAGCAGAAGGAACTGCTAGAGCAACACCCCCTCATTACTGCCATTGGCAACTAAAAGGTATTTAATCGCTCCTGAACTCCCACTCCATCTCCCTCTCTCACCCTGTCTCTGGTAAAATTATTGCGAGAATCTAGATATATGCCCGAGTTATTCCATGCGAAGGTTGTCGAGAATTAATTGACATTTTACCACATCTTGCCAGCTTCAGTGGATTTGATGGGGTGCAGGATATAAATTTGCTGACGTTATGGACTAATTAGTATCCTGCCGTCAACTGAGCCATGTCTCCAACTGATTTTCACCTATATATTGGCCTGATATCCTTGGGGCTGTGCTCTAATTTAGCCTTCATAATGAGCACTTAAACAGGGAGATTCCCAGTAACATCTTAGCTTATTTCGATTGAGGCTTACTTTAAGAGCCTGCCTCGTGATGCTGTTTCCTTGAAACAGGATCTAAAAAGCTACGTGATGCTTTTGCCAGCCTCCTTTTGGCTGAGTGCACAGGCAGGATGATGCGTGCCGCCTGGTTTTTTATGATTATGCATCAGGCCGGCGGCCTGTGACCTTCCGAGGCCACTCGCCCTAATGTTCCTGGCTAATACATGTAGCTTCCCCTCTGAGGCGCCTCCCGAAGTAACCGCATTCCTTGGAAGTGCCAGCTCATTGCACAGGCCGCACACAACACACACACACTCACAAACACCGAGGGAATGCGAGGACAATGTCGGCGACATTTACACAGTGTCAACTATAAGAGAGAGAGAAGGAAGGCAGGACGAGGGAGAAGGGACGCGGGACGAGGCCAGGTGTAATTGGTATCCTTCTGGCCAGGTGCGTTGCCGTGGTGTCCACACCTGCTGACTCCCTCCCTGCGCTGTCTCTGCTTTGCAATTGTGTCAAATTAATTGTCAACTGTTGTCGCTCTGCTCCACTTCACTCTCTTTCTGGCACACACACACACAACAAACACACAACACACACACAGCACACACACATGGCCTGTGTGTGCTTTGTGTGGCTGTCTCTGTCGTCTGTTTGATAAATTGCATTTAATGGCTGCCGCCAATTAAGAGCAATTTTTGCTGCCGTTGCTGCTCGGCATTTTTGTTGCCAGTTTTTGCCAGTTGGTAGTTTGTCCCCTTTTATTTTGTCCCTGTTTCTGCCTCTGCCCGGCCGTTGCTTTCAATTTGGCCCCGACTGCAGTTTTAAAGTGACAGAGTCACAGTCACAGTGCCAGGAGCACGAGCAGGAGCACCAGCTCCAGCTCCGGGCCTAATAGAAATTGATAGCTGCCTCAGGACCCTGGGAGCGGGCACCGCCCAGCTGACCACGTTCTCCGGCCATATTTCTCACTTCAGCACGCGCGGCGTTACAAAAATTAGATAAAACATTACGAAGGCTACCGTATATTAAATGCAAGACTCTCGTTGGCCGGGTCATTTAGCATCTATAAAAAAGCAGAGAAGAGAACAGTAAGAGCCCCTATCTGCCGCTTCCTGCCGGACTTTGCCGTTTGCTGCTCCTATTTCTGCCATCACGACTTCTTTGGTATTATTTATGTGGCCCGGCGACTCGGCCAAAAAGGTCGCCACTTTGTCCCATCGGCCTGGGCATTGTCATCGGGCTGGGGTATTTATGTTTTGTTATCGAGTTTGTCAAATGTGTGGTACCCCTAGGTAACCAAGGAGTATGCTCTATCGAAGATGAAGTGCCTTTCAGTCTTGACATTATCAAGTAATACACTTGAAATATCATATAAATATTATACTTTAATTAAGTTAGAAAATGCACTAAAAACCCTTTTCTTCTTTGTATAATATATATCCTACATTACCTTTTAAATAATGATTAGAATGTAGTCTTAAAATAGAAAAAGTCATATGAAATATATACTTTTAAAGCATTAATCCTGTTTATTTAGTGAGAGAAGTCTCCCTAAGTGACAGAGTATTCCGAATTGGACCCATCGGAGATGTGCGCCATTCCCTGCTGCCACTGCCGCTACTGCCGCTGCTGCTGCTGCTGGTCATTAGGCGTAGCGTACTTAGCGGCTACGTGCTGTGACCATCGCCAACCGCAAATTAAGTATACGCCGCGTTGCGCCACCGACAGCGCCTGGAAGTATGCTGCAGTTTCGCTTGGCCCGAACAAACAAATGCTGAGACAACAAACAAGAAGCGAACCTAGCGATGGGGAGGAGACTGAAGAGCAGAGAGCATAGAGCAGCGACCAGAGAGCACTGGACAAAAGGGGGCAGCGGTTCGGAGCAGCAGAAGAGCAGTCAAAATGCCAGCAATGTCCTGACGGCTCTCCTATGAGCGAGCAGCAAGAAGCTTCGTTTTGTTTGCGCGTCCTTTTGCCTGTTTGTTTGTTCACTTTTGCTTCGTTGGCCCCTCACTCCCCCTCTTGCTGCCTCCCCGCGAAGCCTGAATTAAGCGCCAAAAAATGTGCGCGGCACGTAAATAACTCCACACAGTCGCGTTTGGGGCGCTTGGGGAGGGAGCCTCGGCGCGGAGGTGGCACGTGACCAAATTTCGATGGCAACTTTGTTTGGGGATGCGCTCCCGACTTTATCATGTTTTCATTTCGCGGCGTTGGCTTTTTAATTTGTGCACATTTACGGCGCGGAGGAGTGGCATTTTCTATATAATTTTTTTTATACTTGTGTGAGGCGACGGCGACTCTCTTTTTTAGTGTTTTTCGTTATTTGCCCCTGCTGCTGCAGCAGCAAATTAATGCAAATAAAACGACAGAGCACTGCAATAAAATGTTGTTTTCTGCATTGCTGCTGCTGTTGTTGTTGTTGCCGCAGAAGTCTGCAGCATAATTTATTTACTTGCGCTTTGACTTTGCCGCTTTCGGCAGACTACTATTTTTTGCCATGTTTTTGTGGGGCGTTGGGAAATGTGCAATTAAAATGATAATTTTCCAGCAGCGCCACCACCGCCCATTCCTGGCCCGTTCGGCTGCAACTGCATTTCGCACGTACTGTGAATTATAACCTGCCGCATAAAAGTAAGCTATAATTTAGCGCTTAAATGATGCGTGCTCTAGCTTTCCGCTCTCCACTCTCCACTCTTCCTCTACGTTTTCCCTGGACTTTTCCCTCCTCCAATCCTGGCTGACTTTATTGCATTCCTCGCACTCGACCATTTTTTATGTGCTTTAATTAATTCGCCTGACCACTGACCCCCCAAAAAAACAAAAAAAGGGAAAGGAGAAGCATAAGCTAAGCAGAAACACACAAAAAGGCAAATCTTATTAACTTTGGCAGACCGCCCGCCCCCCCTTTTCGCCCCCTTTCTCTCGACTGACTCACAAATCCAATAAGACAGCAGGGCAGCCGCTCACAAAAAATTCGCATTCAATAAAAATCAATAATCGGGGAGTGGTGGCACGAGGAGGGAAGGAAGCCTGATGAAGAAATAGCCGTAATGCTTTGCTTATTACCTTCCAATTCATTAAACCTGCCGTCAAGCCGACCGACCGACCAACCACCACCTTCTCCATCCTCTCCCTTCAAGCCAAGTGGTCAGCCCTTTTCACTTTCGCATTGACGTGGAAGCGGCCCGAGCTTGAGAGATTTTTCCCGAGCTTTTTTTTCCCCCGAAGGATGTGAGTTTTGATTGTCTCTTCGGTTCAGTGCATTTCTTTTTTTGGCTCGATATGCGAGATATACGAGAAAGTTGCCTAAGGTATGTGATGAATGAGGGTGGACGCACAATGGAACTTGGAGGAAAAAACAACCTAAGTGATAGTGATACCTCGAAGATTACTCCCTTATTACTTGTGTTCTTTTGTCAATAATTTACACTTGTAAAAACCTTACTTTATTCTAAGAAATATGTTTTAAATGTAGGACAAATTATGATGGTCATATAATTATATGATTTTTACGGTGTGAAACTAGCCAGCTTTTATTTTATTTCTTTGACCATCGTCTCCTGCTTCCATTTAAATCAATAAATCACTCGAGCCTCCAGTAATTCGTTTGCTAAGCAAAGGCAGCATCCATTTACACACAAACACACACTCGCACGCTGCTGGAAACTAAAACTAAGACAGGACAACAATGCCCCAGCCGAGCTGACCCATCCAATTCCGATTCCAGCTGCCGGCTGCCGGCACATTCAATCATTTTTACACCCTCCAGAAGTCCAGAACTGGGTCCTATCAGGCGTAAATAATCAGAAACGCTGGCTAAATAATAAATACATGTGTGTGTGAGTGGATTGTCTGGCTTGTCTTCCTTGGGCCCTTCGGTCAGTCCTACTCTTGCCTCCGCTGACCAATCAACTGGCATTAATGGCCAGTCCCAGCGAGGCACTTAGACTCACTTCGAGTGGCATGAAAAATGATGCAGCCACCGTTCCGTTCGCTCTTTCGTTCGTTCACCTTTCGCAAAGCAACATGAAAATAAATATTAAATAATCATTTATTTTCACAACAACAACAACAAACAGTTTCTGGTTTATTTTTTCCATTTATTGTTTGCTTTTATGTTTGTTTGCCTTCACTTGGACACCCGCCGCCGTACCATGGTGCGTATGCGCGTTATGCCATGAGAGGCGGGAAATGCCGCCTTCTTGCTTAACGCCTCAGTGCATTGCATTGGCTTTGGGTGGGGTGTGGTGTGTGTGTTTAAGTGTGTGAGTGTGTGAGGGGGTGTCTATAGCCCCAGGAACCAGGTCAGCCAGCGGCTGGACCATTTTAAATGTGTTCAAGGGGCATTTATTTGATTTAATAAAATTACTTTGCTTCTATATAATTTTAAATCTAATAATTGAGGCAAAGGAAATGAAATATCCTTAAGGTATTTTTACAAGAATTTATGCCCTTTGTTTATGTGGCTTTTATAGATCAATTTCTATTCCTTGACATGTATCTTTGAGTTTACTTTCTGTTGCAATAATAATAATAATTAATATATTGATTGATTTACAAGCAGAAATAATTGTTAACCCCAGGAATGACATTTTATTAACGAGTTTCACTTCGAATTTATGTGATTTTATAACGTCGTCTATGGTATTTCACTTTTTATTGGCCATTTTCATATTCACTTTCGTTTGCATCTGGAAACAAAAGCAATAATTTCCCACTTGCTGCATTCCTCGTGCATTCCGCTGCCAGCCAGAAGCCACAAAATGTGGAAAATTGTGTTAAATGTTATGCGAAAATGCACAAATTGCCAGGCAGGGTGGGAGGGGAGGGGCAGAGCCAAGCTGAGCTGGGGAAAGCAGGTGCTCGACAAAATAAATTTTAATAAACAGAGCGCATACGTCAAACGGCAGACACACTCACGTCTCACTCTCTCTCTCTCTCTCTCTTTATGCTGCCACACACACTTGTGCACGTAATTGGCGGCAAAACAATTAGTAGCATTTTACAGTTTACAGCTTACAGTTTACAGTTGCTGCACATCCTAACCCACCCACACACACACACACACACACACAACTCTTGCAACCCAAAAAAGGAATATTTTGCACAAAACTGCACACGAAAGTATGCAACAGCGGCGGCAAAATGTTGCAACAAAAGCTGACGAGCTGACTAAGTGGCAAATGTGATGAGCTTCTCGCCAGGAGACAGGTACAGGTGCAAAGGTGAGCAGCAGCTAAACAGGCGAGCAGGTGAGGGCAACAGTTGGCAGGTGAGCTGCGTAAGCCCGGGAAAGCCAATGCCAAAAGCGTTGAAACTTCTTCTGACACACTTTTGCAATGGCAAATGGCATTTGACGAAGAGAATAGGCCACCAGCCCGGCACTTGGCTGTAATAAATTACGGTAATTCAGAAAACTCTTAGCCGTAGAGGCGGAAAAGGATACAGATACAGGGTGCTATCAAGTGGAGTTCTTTGAATTTGATATATGAGAAACCTTGCCACTTTAATCTAATTTATTTATTTATTTATTTATTATTTTTTTTTTTTTAAGTATAGTATTATTGTAGTAATACAACCACATAAAATAATTAAGTTACGTGCCAAAATGCTAACAGTAGTACTGTTGCGGTAGAGACTTACTACTTCCGTAGCAGTACAATGATATTATGGTACATTTCAATGTGCAGAATTGTCCAAACATAATATTATATTTTTTCAGGACTTATTCAAGGACTTTTAGATTCTAAATCCCTCATAATAATGTTTAACCTTTATATTTCTCTTGAATTTTTCCTAGAACTATAATCATAAGACTTGCTTGAATGTAAATATATAAATAAATACCAATCATAGCTATGCCTTTCTCCTAATAATCCTAATAATCCTCTCCTAATAATCCTCTCCTCAAGGAACCCCAACGACCTTCGCCGTCACCCTGTATCTCCGTAGAGTAAGAGCCTGCATTCGTTGTGCAAAGAAAGCCAAAGCCAAGGCACTGAAATGAGTCAAAGGAAGCTGGCAATATGTGTGTCGCAATTTCCGTTTGAAGTGCACTTCCTGGCAGCTCGCAAATGTCATGCAAAATTCCAGCTGCAATTGCACCTGCTCGTCAAGGTTGGCCCCGCTGATTGCCTTGCATAAGTTCTTGCCGCGCCGCGCTCCCACTTTTTCCACTCAGCCGCCGCCGCCGTCGCGTTGTCGCTGGCTTAATGGAAAAGTCGTGTGCTTCGTCAGAGCAAAAAATATGGCAAGAACATGTGTGTGGCCCCCTTAGACTTATATTTAAGTCAGCGCTTTAACCATTCGATATCAATATATATTCCTCCCCCACCCCCCCATAACCCATTATAAACAAACTGTCGAGCTTCCGCTTAATTTCATCGGCTGACGTCCGCTCTCTTGGATTCAATTTTGCGAGCAAAAGTTGCAGCAGCTGCTTGCAGTTGAAGGAAATCAAATTGAATAAAAAAAGTTTCTTTCTGGCCAAGTGGCCCCCAGGCGGCGGTGGCGGCGGCGGAAGTGCCAGGAGTAGGACCACATGGCGAATGCTTGATATTTCGCAAAAGGAAGCTCTCCCCACACAGCCACCGCTGAGATGACAGGCAGCAACTGGCCACTTCAAGTGCAACTGTTGCACATCAAACAGACATCAAAGTGTGCAAACATGATGGAGAGACAGCCAAGTGGACACGGGACCGGGAATGCCAAGAGGAGAGCAGCTAGCAGTAGATACAGATTGCAACTGCTATTGCGACTGCAGTTGTCGAGATGTTTTTTTTTCTTCGTCCTGCGAACTCTGAAAAGGTTAGCGGACTCCCATCCCTCTTGTGTGTGTGTGTGTGTGTGCACTCTAGACAAGCTCATCAGTCGTCATGGCAATCATGCACACAGCATAGAAGGAGGACAATGCCTCCTGGTCCTGGCACTCGAAGACGCCACCAATCTCACCGAGATTCCATCAACTCGATCGGAACTCGGTCTCGCGGTGACAAAAGCCCGAAAGTGGGTCGTTGAAATTGATCGGGTGGGGGGAGCTTGACCTTACTTATTTGCTCGGTTAACAAGCGAATTTCCATTCCCTGTCAATGGCTTCATTGCACCTCCGAAGCCGAAGCCAATCTCGTTTCCATTATGGCGCCCTGCCCTGTGCCTTGCGCCATGAATCTGCTCCGAAAGCGAAAACATAATGAAAATAATTCGCCAAGGAAAGTAATAAAGTGGCAGCCTTGAAGGCCGCAAAGTACACACGTACAGGGAGAGAAAAAAAATGTAGGTTTCTGTGGGAAAATCACAGCCATAGAAAAAGAGTAATTAAAGTGCAGTATTTCCACATTTATTAACTTCTTAAGTGACCAGAATTCTGAGTTTTCAATAGTTATATTGGGTATTTTCTTTAAGGACCTTCAGTGCTTTATTTCCCATTTGTAACTCCCCCTTTTTCCCAGTGTCCTGTATGCATGCCGAGCCTGGCTGTGCTCTGCATGTGTTCGTGTCTCAATGGCGCTTTATTGTGATGTCGTTGGTCCCTCGCTCGCCTCGTATTTGTTTAGCCTGGCATTTTATTTTTACTGTTTATAAGCTGACAAAATTGTTTTTCTCCTTTCTTGCAGGCAGCCTGCCCGCCTGCCTGCCTGCCCATTAAATGATTCGACCCAGCTCCTCCTGCTCCGTGGAGGGTCGTCGTACCGAGCCTTAAATGGGCCAATGCTGCGGCTACGTAATAAAACGAGAGAGAACCACAAACAATAATTGGCCAAGGTCCGTTTGGGGGATTCTTGATGGCCTTGTCCTGTCACTGAGGCGAAATTAGTTCCCAGCTGCGTTGGCATGATCGCCGAAGGCTCTTTCCAGGTTCCCTTTTTCCATTTCCCCTTTTCCCATTTCCCCTTTTCCCATTTCCCCCCCTTTTCCCTGGCTCTCTGATGCGATTCCATGCAGTCGAGTGCAGAGTGCGATGATGCCATTTCCCCGCGGCCAGAATGGCTATGCGTGTGGTCGCATTCTTCTCTGATTAAATTTGAAGTTATGCACTCGGTTCGCTGGCTCGGACTGGCCCAAAAAAAAGGAAGGAATCTAGAGTGGAAATCTAAATGCGGCTAAAAGGCATTCCATATCTGTGTCAGTGAGCCATTGTTTTCAATTTCGATGTTCCCCAGGCTTTGTTCTATGGTTTCTTTCTTGTTCATGGCTTTCGAAATTGCTAAAGCCTTAAAGCCAGCGTTTTAACAAATATCTCCCTTGTCCCCTTGGCCACTATCATCACATTTATCCTGCCTGCCATAATGCCATAAACTTAATTATGGCCAAGCCAAATGAGCAATCAGTTGACACTTGCCATTCCGCCCGCTTAATTAACATGCCAAAAATGCCGTAGACGTAAGGTGAACCTTCGGTTCATCGCATTTTTTATGCCTCACTCTTAAAGTGGCAAGCAAAGACACAACAAAAAAAAAATGAGAGAAGAGCCTGGGCTTCGCCAGTTGGCAATACAATTTGCCGTGACAAATGCGGCCATAAACAAAAATGGCGACAACGATGCCACCGCCGCCGCCGCTCAGGCATTTTCTAGTGCATGCGACGACGACGACAAAATGGCTGCCACAAGAGTAGAGAGTCTGGATGAAAATTTCATTTCCCAGGCAGCAGCAGCGATGGCGGCGACCTTTTATGGTATTTATCACACGCGAAAACCCGTCTGCCAACTCGCTTTTCCCCCGCACCGCCCTGCCCCGCCACGTTTTCGTTTTCGGTAATGAAATTTCGCTTTAGCAATTACGGGCATCCCCGGGCAATAGCCGCGATAACTGGGGAATCGAGGGTAGCCGGGCTAAGCCAGCTAATAGCTTTTGAGCCTGACTGGCTGGCTGGCTGGCTCTCTGGCTGGGTGACTGACTCCACGATGGATGCATAAATTATGATGGGAGCGAGTGCACCCTCTCGCAGAAATCAATTTCAGGCTATGGGCCAACAAAACAAAGCATAATAATACGGAAAAAGAAAATGCAAGAGCCGACAGAGAGAGAGAGCCGAAGAAAACAAAAACACAATTTATAAAAATATTTTCATGCCTTGCAGCTAAAATGTTATTAAAGTCAATAACATAAAGCCGGGACAATTCCTTCTGCCTCGGAGGGAGGGAGGGAGGGCGAAGGGCCTCCCGGGGTGCGGGCGAAACTTTGTCAAATAAAAATAGCTTACAAATAAAAACAACTCGAGGCGGAAAAATAAAAATCATCACAAGCAGAGAGAGCAAGGCGAAACAACTGACCAAGGCAATGTAATAAAAATAAATAATGGCTTTGACAAAAAATAAACGATGCCTGCGAAAAAGTTTGAATATTTATGAGTTTTTTATGTGCCAACAAAGGAGGTGAGCCAAGGAAAAGTCCAGCATTCCATAGGGATAGAAAAGGAAAAGGAAAAAGATAGAGTTGTGGAGTGAAAGTACAAACCCTTCTACATTTCCCGATTAATTATGCCGCAGTCATTGATAACAGAGAGATTTCATTAGAGCAGGAAGCTCTTGCTTGAGTCAGGAAGTGAAAACAGCTCTCAATTGTTTATTTAACGGGAATTGCCATGAATAAAATCCATATTCTTAATGGCAAATAAAAGGCAAACTCGATTTCAAATAAAACCAATGCAGGGTTGTAGTATTTACTCAGATATCGATAAATTTCCATTTTAGACTGACCAGAGTTGGGTGGAAATAAATTCCTGCCTCTTCCACACTTCTAGCCAAAAAAAGTACAAGTCATTTTGAAGTAAAAACTTATCAAAGAGTTCAGTAAGTTTTTTGAATCATTTCTGCATAATGGAGTCCCTCGCCCAGACCATGTCCGTGGAGGCAATTGCCGTGATCAAGGCCAAGCGCCTGGCCATGAAGCGTAACCTCAAGGAAGGCGCGGCGAACGCCAAGCAGCAGCAGCAGCAGCAGCAGCGGGAGCACCAGCGCCAGGCGGACGAGCACCAGGCGGACCTGTGCAAGCGGGCAATGGCACGTGAGCGGCAGCACCGCTCCTTCCAGGACCAGGTGCTGGGCGAGAAGGAGCTGACGGGCGTACTGCGTATCCTGGAGCGTGTTTTCGACGTCCATACGAATAGGCTGCGGCCCAGGCACGAAGCCAAAAGCCCAGAGCCGGAGGAAATACGAGAAGTCCCGGTGGTGCCACCGCCGCCGCCCCAGAATCCCCCGACCAAGGAGCCGGCCACAAGGTACAATCGCTATGGCCAGGAGAAGTTTCTCAAGGGCCAGGAAGTCTTCGGCGGCATCAACCCGCTGGGCAGTAATCTAAAGAGGAAGAAAGAGGAGCCTGTCAAGGAGCCTGTCAAGGAGCCTGCCAAGGAGCCTTCCAAGGAGCCTGCCAAGGAGCCTGCTAAGATGATCGGAAAGGAGCTTGACAAACAGGCTGCTAAGGAAGCTGCCAAGCTCGCCAAAAAGACCAGCAAGGAGGGCGGCAAGAAGACCAGCAAGGAGCGGGCTTCAAAACCAAAGATCAGACGCCTCTCGACGAAGCCCATCATTGTGGTGCCGGCGGCCCTGACCAGCATGGTCAACCTGCACAACGCCAAGCAATTGCTGCAGGAGCTGCGGTTCGTGCCGGTGGAGCAGACCCGCAAGTCGGGTCCCCAGCACATCGAAGATCTCATCATTGAACGCCGCGTTCAGGTAACCTTGTTGGGATCAGCCTTTTATATGTTTAATATATTATTATGTTCTTTATTTTAGGGAAAAATACAGCGCTATTGGGTGATCGACAACGTGAAGAAGCTGAGAGCCGATGAGTGGGACCGTGTGGCCGCCGTGTTCGCCATGGGACCCCAGTGGCAGTTCAAGGGCTGGCCCCACGGCGGCGATCCTGCCCGCATCTTCCACGAGGTGTGCGCCTTCCACTTGCACTTCAAGAACTCGCCACCGAGCAAGGAGCTGCGCAACCTGCAGGTGCACATGGTAGCCCTGCCCCAGGACGAACGCCACTTGGACTGCGGCATCCTGAAGGAGATCTGGAGCAAGCTGGACCACCACATTGCCGTGCGAGCGAAGCAGTTTGCGTTTATGAAGCACAAGTAGGGGGCCATTCTCTCTCTCTCATAGAGATAGAGATAAGCGGGAAAATCAATAAATGAAATTGAATAAGCCAGAACAAAGGACGAAGGACAAAGAGCCCACATGGGGCGGTGGGGCGGTCCTTCTCGATAATAAAAAGTGAACGGGCGCATCAGAAAAATATATCACGTATGTATAAAAATCATATAAAAACGCTGCGAAAACTGCAAACTTGGCAAGAAAATTAAGAGCACAAACAAGTCGGAAAATGAGGGAAAAGGAGGCGACTTGGCACGCGTGAGACAAAAGCTAAATGACACACAAAGGAGCAGTTGTGTGTGGGTGTGGCTGTGGGTGTGGGTGTACTTATGTAAGTCACTGTGCGTCCCACAAAACGTAAAACTGTCAACGATGTTCAGAGTGATGAGGCAACTGAAATGGGGTGGCAATAAAGGCTGCTAAGGGGGACGAGCTAAGAAGAGCGGTGAGCGCAATAAAAATCACTGAGAAAATGGCAATTTTTATACACACACACACCCACACACCTACTCGTATTTAAATAAAATGCGTGCCAAGGCTCTGGGCCAGTGAGCATGTGTGTGTCTCTGTGTGTGGGCTTAAGAGGCAGGATATGAAGCAATTGGCAGGCGATAAAGGCTGTCAAAAGGAAATGCACTAAGCACTTTAACAGTGGATCGAAATGGAGAGAAATGTCTGGGAAAAATATTAGTAGAAAACCATTGGCTAAGCTTTTAATAAAGACGTTTAAGTAACAAGATGCATAACGTCTATACATTTGAATAGCCACATGCAAGCACTTTCTTGGCTGGCTACGCAAATCACGCTCTCTCCGCTCTCACAAAACTGAGAGCATAAAGATCTTAAAGTATAATGCTGTTGCTTGTTTGCGTACAGATGTAAAATGCGTGAGAACACGTGTGAACTCATACATTCGTCTGGTGCCGCTGTATGCGTGCAGAGCGGCTGGCTCTAGAGCGCGCTCTCTCTGGCTTTTGAAGCAAATTTTCAAGACAGAGTGAAGCCAGCTCCAGAGCCAGCATGGCTGTTATTAAATTGTCTTTGCTTGTACCTCTTCCTTTAAAATTATTGTATTTTAGTGCTTAAAAGTTATCTCATTCTTAAACAAAATAATCTTTAAAGGTTCTTAACTTAACAATCTAGATTTCTAACTACATTTTTAGTTACTATTTCAGCCCACTGTTAGCCATTTACTGGGTAAGTAGCTGCGAATGCCAAGCTCTCCCTGGGATAATTTGCCAACTTACGCAACTCGCTGAAGACAACGGTAGGTCGCCTTTCGCCCTTCGTCTTTATCCATCCTCCCCCCTATCCCCCCAGTCCACAGTACGTCCTGCCTTTTGTGGGCGTGGCCACACATGAGGGCAAATCGAGTTTCGTTGCCAATATTCAATTTTATAAATTGAAGCAAAGTAGAAAGAAGCAGGGAGTAAAAAAAAAAGCGTAAAGAAATTGAATTCGGGCTAGCAGCAGACCGAATGATATAAAATTTACACACATCCTGGCAGAGGAAAGTGAATTTTCCACATAAGCTTGACACACACACACACGAGGTTGACTCAAGCGATAACAGTTTGGATTACATCCTGGGAAGTAGGACGAGATTGGAGCGCCGCAATTAAGGATATCCTTTAAGTTGTGTCAGCGATTCGCCCCTTTATTTATCGTTCCGAAAAGTGGGAGTTCAACTAATGCAAGAACAATAAATTCACAAAACGGTTTGGCCATAAATTTGCGAAATTTACATTTGCCTGGAGAGCAGAGAGACTGGAGAGCAGAGAGACCGGAGACCACGCAAAATCTGTCGCCACAGAACTGCTGAATTCAATTGCAATTGCCATCGACAAAGCCCCGGCAGCGAGTCCTTTTCGCAATTTACCAACGAACGAACGCCAAACGAATCAGACATAATTTAGCCCCAGTTGGCAGCTGAATGCTTTATATTTTGCATCCCAAGTTGATATAAATCCAACGCCACTCTGTGACTTTATTTACTGGGATTAAAGTGCCCTCGCTCCTTCAGAGCTCTCTCAGTGTTTTTCGGTAAACAAGCTTGCCCGGAGAAGCCAACTAATATTAATGAATTGACCTCTCGAAGCTCAGAGTTTTCCTGAGCGACCTGAAAATTGAATCGATATCATCTGCTGGCATTACACTTGGCTTAAAACTGATTACACACTGACTTGAACAAGTTTATGCCCAAGTGCCCGAACACCTACACGTGTCTCTCTCTCTCTCTCTCTTTATATATATATATATATATCTATATATGATATCGTTGTACTCCCGGGCAGGACAAAGTTTTTTACTTCACACCCAAGCGAAAGCCGAGAGCTGAGAGTTGAGAAGCGAGGAGCACTTTGAGCCACCATAAATCCCTCGGTTGCTGTGAGAAGGAGCACTAAACTATGGCCAAAGTTTGCAGTTCAAATCAGTAAAAAGTCAACTTTTAGCATCCAAGGAAAAGCTGCGCTCAGAGCGCGTTAACAATATTGCAGCGAAGCCAAGTGGAAAAATCAACGAAAACAACAGGCAACCAAGCAATTGTATGTCGTCCACACATCCACATGGCACATGGAGATGACAGTGGAGGATGCAGCGGCGATGACAGGAACAGCAAGGACTGTGTATGTCCGCCATCTTGTTTTGCCTTGGTTTGCCTTTGTATTGGCCAACATCTGCCAACACGCCTTTGAATGCATTTGTTGTCCTAGTGCTGGAGGAGTCTTCTTTCCAGGAGCAGGGGGAACCTTTCAAAAAATCAGGTGGCTCTGAATGCTCTCTTTATGACGTCACAATATGATTGTGTGTGTGTTATTTAAATGATTTTATTTATGCTGAAATTCCATGAATAGCAATCGAAAAGGCGAGGAAAATCTCATAAGCGCTCTTTGCCAAATGGCACATATGTACACCCCCCCGTTGCACCCTTTGCAAACATTCATTTGCTGGGAAAATTCGATTTGAAAAGGCGGGTGATCGGGAATCTAAGGGAATCGGGGGGTGCTCGGCGGTCAGCGATTGCCTTGGCTCATCCAACTTTTCAACTTGTGCCAATCAAACAAGTTCAATAACGGTAATTAACAGTCCAACGCAAACGCAGTTGCAGTTGCAGTTCACATTCGTCCTGCAAAAAGGGCGCTGTGCGCAGTGCCTGCAATTTGCGAAAAGTTCAAAGCTATTAGCATGTCGATGCCTCCAACCTGAACCAGCTATGGATGTGCTGGATGTGGATGTGAATGTGAATGTGAATGTTTGCCTGCGACAGAAGTTTTCCCCACCACCGCCCCCCCCAACTCCTGGTTTTTCCAGCCTAATGATGGAACTGCCCGCCATCAGTTAGAGGCTATTAGCCGGGGTCCTGGTCCTGGACTGCTGCCCGTAGCCCATGCCACGAGTCGTGAGGGCTAAAAGGCGACAGGCAGTCATTTTAGCCATTTAGGCCGCCACTCCACCGGCATTGTGTCCAACTTGGCTCGGCTCGGCTCTGTGGGCCACTCGGCATGTCAGTTTTGATTGAACCTGATGGACCCGCTGGCTCGCTAATCTGATTTAATTGTGAATGATGTAAAAGGACACTCGCACTCGCACTCGCACTCCTTTAATGGATGGTTAATGGAGGGAAGCTTAATGGAAAGTTCTGAGTAAATATTAAAGCTAGAACTACCCAGTATACACTCAATAAAATTCCCTTAAATTTCCGACTTCAAACCCAACTAAATCACAGAATTCCTCTAGTGTTAGTACATCCAGCCGGACGCTCTTTTGACCTCATCCATCTCATATTCACATAATGCAGTTACTCCTGCCACCTCCTGCCTCCTGCCTCCTCTTCATGTTTGGCCTAATAAACAGATAGTTTGCAATCGCTGTTCTTGCCAATGTACCAGCGGATCTATCAATTTGTAGCATTTTCAGGCTCGCACACCCAGGCGGAGCTCAGACATACAAACGTCCGTGTATTCACTTACCAGCCCCGAAGGAGGAGTCCTTTTTTTTTTTTTCTCCTCCTGCCCCTGGTGGAGCAGCCACTTTGGCCACAGAACTTGAACATGAGTGCAATCAAATGTATTACATTTTGTGCAACTTAAGCGCCGGCTGAAGTGCCGAAGACAGCTGGCGAGGAGAGAACGGGGAGAGAGGAAGGATATATCCGCTCCTGGCTGCAATGATTTCCGGAAAAACTCGAGTCAAGGCTGAGTCTGGATGAGAAACTAAGCAGAAGGGGGGAAGCGGGCTTAAAGGAAGTTCAGCACACACAAGGACACTCACTCACACACACTCACACACAGTCAGTGGCGCCGTAAAGTATGCAACATGCGCCGTAAAAATGGGCCAAACAAGGAAATTGCTAGAAATGCATTTTGTGGCTTATGAGCCGTGAAGGGAAAGCGAGCAGCAGCAGTCTACCTCGAGCTGGGGAAATCAATCGAGTTTGCTCGACAAATATCCGCTCAAATGGAAATTGACAGGAAACCCGAGACAGAGAGATACATGCAGAGTGGAGAATCGAGAACGTGAATGCCGCCGCCCGAGCACGGCGAGCCAATTAAATGTCATCGCTGTAAACGCTTTCTAACTATGACAAATTCACAATGTTTGCCCAATTGGCCGTAATGCCCTGATTGATGACAAGCTCAAATAGGCAAAGAAGAGGAATGACATGATATGATTATCCAACAATTTCCACTGCACTGCCAACTAATCAATGGGGAAAAGTGGGCAAGCCGAGCTCTTTCTTTTCTTTTCTGCATTTTCCGCCGTTGTGTCCCTCGGTGGCCGTGGGTGGATGTCCTTGGCGTTTGTCAAACAAAGCAAAAAACTTGCTAAATTCTCAGCTCAAACAGTTGAAGCTAGAGAAAAAATTTGCGAGAGCAAAAGACACAAACACAGGGAAAAAAAGGAAAAGCCGGAAAAGCGGGGAAGCTGCCAGCAAAGTAAAGAACTTTATACCTAAAAGGGATTTATTTGATGACTTGTCTAACTCGTGCCCTTCACTCTTCACACGACCCACGGCCACGCCCTCGCCAGGCGCACAGCCTCCCCCCTCCTTCGCCCAGACAGCAGACCCGGCATGACGTAGCACTTTTACAAATGAAGTTTTATAACTTTGCCTCCGTCTGATTTGTCAAAGAGAGAAAGAGAAAGAGAGAGAGACACGGCGCCCGCCCAAAAGTGAAATGCGACAAAATGGAATGAAATTAAATGCATTTTGAAAAATGATAAAGTTCCTCCAGTTCAACAGAAGGAAAAGGTTTTCCCTTTGGTCTCTGGCCATCAGGCTTCAAGCCAAGTCGTAGAGTTTGGTGAAGACACACCAGGCTTTAAGGACTTTACTTCACTTTACTTACAAATGACAGGGGGAAAGGTTGGAGACTTACCTGAAATGACAAAGAGAAAGAGTTAATTAGAATTGTGAATTGTAAGTATTAAATTTCATATTAAATTTGCTTATTTCATACTTTATATTATCAACTAATTACGTACTTTTAAACAGATTAATTTAAGTCGCTTTAAAGCTACATTCAAGCCAAAGCTAATACAATTATATTTTGAATTTCAAAATTTTTTATTTATATGAATACTTTGCCAATTTAATTATATTAGGTGGCAGAAAAAAACACTAATAATATTAAACTTTCTGCCATTTGCTAGGCTAGTTTATAAACATACTTCCATTTATGTGTGTGTGCTGACCATACTTTGGAGCTCCATAAATAGCATTTTAATTACTTGCAGACATATTTTATATATGTTGTATTTCATTTGCCAAAGTAAATGTGCAAAAACCTCCGACCGGGAGAAGGATAATGATTAAAACTAACGCTGACATCGGTGTCCGTCCACAAGCTGTTGCAGCCGCAGAAAAATGGCAAAGGGGAGTAGGAGGACAGGACAAAAAAAAAAGGAAAAAACTAATTTGACAAAAGTTTTGTCCACCATTGGAGGAGTCAAGGATACCAACTGTCGAATCCTGCATGAGTGTATGGTTGTGTGTGTGTGTGGTGCTTGTCTCCTGGTCAAAAATGCAGCAGCAGCAACAGCAGCAGCAGTACAAACATTTGCTCTTGCCCGCTGGCTTCGACTATTTCACAAAAGCGCATAATAATTTTCACAGGATATGAAAAAACTTTCAGTTGGCTCTTCCGCTCGCAGGACAACCTGCATGTGTGAGTGTCCTGCGGCATGCCATTTGAATGCCACACTTTCCCCGAGCGAACCCCCCCCTTCCTCCCGGAACCCGAGGACCTCCGTTGTCGCAGTAATTGGACAAGTCGCCGGCTAAAGTGGCGTCAGCAGCCAACTGGCCACCGCCGCCAACAATGGCTGCAACAACAATGACACCACTTTTATTAACATTCGCCAGCGTGTGTGTGAGTGAGTGTGTGTGTGTGTGTGAGTGTGTGTGTAGTGCTGAAATTTACTAATTGCCACTGTTGCCTTGTCGCATTTTGTGGGATCTGCTGTCGCATTTTGCCGGCAATTAATTGCCCTTTTTCTCTCTTTCATTTAAATCTGAAAATTAATCCAGAAAAAGCAGACAAACTATTCACAAGCTATTATCATTGAATTTAAATTAATTTAGTAACCTTGTTAAAAGTAATCGTCTTAAGTTTATAGTTATAAATATATGTTCTTATATTTCTTAAGCTGGAATTTATATTCCTTTTTGGCTGCCTTGGGTACTAGGTCAATCGGTGGCATTAAAACACATCCATAAGCCTTAAGAGAGTATTGACTTTCTCACAATTTTTCTACTAGATTGGCTCCATCAGTTGGCATTGCCGATAACTCCACGGCTTTATGCCATAAAGCATCTTTTTGGTGAATCCCACGTCCTTGTTCGTCCTGGGATATAACCTTATCCCCGCATTTTTTTTTTACTTTGGCGTAATGGCAGCCGACTCGCCCACAGAGAGTTCTGAGACACGTAGATGGCAGGCGAGTGCAGCTCCGGCCACCTGGCCCCAACGATGCGCGTCGTCCTTTCAGGGTGGAGCAAGGGGAAAGGGAAAGGAAAAAGGAAAAGAGTTCCGTGGAATGGCTGAAGTGGGCGCATAACTCACGCTTTTCAGCACCAAAGTGCACTCAGCTTCTCCTCCTGCTCCTGCTCCTCCTCAGCTGGCCGTCTCTTCGTTAAGCCAATAATAAATTTCTGCAACAATTTTGTGCCAAAGCTGCAGTTTGTCAGCATTAGCCTGGCTGAAGTTTCATCCCTGCGATCGATATCGGAGATTCGTCCCTGCTCCTCCTCCTCCTCCTCCTAATTTGGGCCCCCAGGGTGCGAGACATAAATGTATTTATAATTAACTGAAATTCAGCCTACACTCGCAAGGGTCCACGATAAAAATGGGCGAATGGCTGGAAGTTGGGAGATTACAACTTCGTTTACGGCTCATCCTCGTCCTCGCCCTCTGCTGTGGCGTGTGTGGCAGGACAAAAGTTTCTGGTAGTCAAATCTTGGCATGTTAAGTTGTAGCTAACTTTTTGTAAACTCTCACAAATCTTTGACGGCAAAGACGGGGGGGAATCCTCTGGCATTCCGGCGAGGGTGTGAGTGTGTGTGCTGTGTGCAGAGCATTTAATTAATGCAATCAGAACAAAGCTCCAGACAAAAGACAACAGTTGTGTAAAAACTGTTGCCCAACTATAAGGGGAGTTTTATTAAATATTAAGGGTGTTCCTCGCAAGATGATAGTAGAGGGGTGAGGCTTTCTTCAGCTCATGGAAGTCCTGGAATGGGAATTCCAAAAAAGGAAAGGAAAGGATAGGTCCCATAGGTCCCTTATACATCATGACGTCATAGCCAAAATTAATCACTACCAAATAACCTTATTTCAAGGGCAGGTTTCAAGGACTACTCATGGCGCCACTTTCCATGATCAAAGTCATATATGTACATATGTACTCGCAGGTCATTAGGCACACACACGCACTGTTGGCCCTGACGCAAGTCAAATACAATCCCAACATTGCCTGTCCGCTGCGAATTATCATAATACTCCGCTCCACAAAGGCCAGAGGGGCTATCCGGATAGGCCTGGCCGCGACATCCCGCTCCAGACTCGTCCTCATCTACATGTAATCGCACATAAACAGACATAATATTTACTGCTCTAATTAATAGTCACGTACACCGCCGGAGCAGGGGATCCGAGCTCCCATTCCACTTGGCCTGCGAGTGGATTTAATGAGCCCGAAGATGGCGCTTTATGAGAACAAATGCCCCTCGTTTGCCCAATGAAGTGGGGCCTCATCTCAAGGATTAGGCTTTGATTTAATTTGATTTGCCAGGATATTCCGGCCCAGCCCTAATCTGATTTTTATGATCCTCCCGCCTGCCTCCCATTTGGATTTGGATCTGGGATTGCTTTGTCAGACAGACGGACGGTTTTATTTCCATGTATTATCTTTGCCAGCCGCCAAAAACGAATGGAAAATAACAAAAACAACCAGAATGCACCACAGCAGACTCAGTCCCCAAATCCCGGCGTGGCATTTGGAAATTCCTGTCTGGACGGGATTTCCTACCAGGGCAACGCAGCGCATAAATGCAGCCCACTGGTGGCCATCCGCCCGATTATGCATGTCCCCTGTTTCATATTGATGATGTGCCGCCGCCGCCGCCGCCGCCACTTGGCCGCCACTCGGCTCGGGCACAGCCCAGAAAATAAACCCAAAAATAGTTTCGGCCCGGCCCAGGCCAGTGAGTTGCATAGTTTTGCTTTTGGCTTTGGTTACGGGTTCAGATTTTTCGGTTTCGAGCTTCAGTTTATTTTGCCAGCAATTTTTTCTTGCCAGGAAGTGGATTGGGTGGAGGCAGAGGGGCATGGGCATGGGCATAGGGCTACCATTTTGCCAATTGGCTGCACCCGTGTCCAGGATCTAGGATTGTGTGTGTGTGTGTGTGTGCGGAGGAAATCCTGGCCAGCCTCGGACTGAGCCGCCAGCGATTGCCATTTCGGTTCTAATCAATTTTTTTGATTGCCAAATGCAAAGTTGGCTGGCGGAGGCTCTACGAACGACTTACGCAGGCAGCCTTCCCCTGGAAAATCGAGGAAAAATCCGGGGAAAAACAAGCCTGCCACAACACTGAGGAGATAGGCTTGGCGGTATGGAAATGAAATTGAATCGGAATGATATACACCAGGCCAGGGCCAGTTGTTGGCCAGCCCACGGCCACGGAGTTGGCTCTGGGACTCTCGCATCTCCAGCAGGAAGAGCAAATCTCGGTAAATCCGCATCTCACGCTTAATAATTATTTGTTATTGGCACTTAATGTATTTATTCGGCCCCGGGCTATTTAAATTCACTTTGATTTAATTAACATCCATGTTTGTCCCGCCCCCTTTGATCTGATTCAATTCATGTTTTTTGCCCATTGTTTGTTTACTCTCTTAATTTGCTACAAATTTTTGCTAATTTTCTTTGTTTGCTTTGCCTCAGCTTCATGCCCAGTGTTTTCTTCTCCCTGTTTTTTATGTGTGTTTAATTGCAACTCATTAAGCATATTAATTAAATCGCCACATTTATGCAATAAAGCTGCGGTTATTCATCGGCAGAAGGAGAAAACAGGAGAGAGTGAAAAAAGGCAGGCAATATGCATTAAAGCAAAAAATTAAAAAAAAAACGTTGCCATATATTTCAATTTGCTGCGAAAAATATTCCGCATACAGACATAAACAATAGCAGCAAATTAACATGAACGAAGCACCAACAAAAAAAAAAAGAAAGGATAAATTTATTTGCATATTGCTAAACATTAACAAAAAGTTTGTATAAACTAAATGGAAGAGTTTCGACGGAGAGATACCTCTTTGAAGGAATTATCTATCTAACCTCCTAACATTAATCACTTTATTCAAATTATATAGAGAACAAAACAGAAACTTTACTTAATTTTTATACATTTGTTTGCCGGACTCATCCATCCTATAATGACTTTTAATCATTATCCCTACTTTATTCCGGGGAAATCATACAATTTAAATGAGAGCCAAAACTATCATTGATGCCGGAACAAAAAGGGATTTCACATAATGGGATTTACTTTTGATGCCAACGGCGGGCAGGGGGCTTATTTATAATACCTCTGGGTTGATTTACATTAAGTAATGCGCCAAAAATTACTGGCTTGTTAAAAAATACATGACCACAATTAAATAAAACGAAAAAGTAAGGGAATAAATGCGGCAGTAAAAATTAAATTAATAACCAGGAATGGAATTTAATTAGTTTGCACAGTGCATAATGAGGATTTATTGTAACAAATACATATACATTTATATGTTATATATTTTGGAAGCTGGCTTATATGGGTATCGATGCGAAGCTGCATCTACAGGGGCATGGAAGTGCTTTTTTCGGGGTTTTTTCCCGTCCACCACACATGCAATTAGAAAACTGTCAAAGCCAACAAATGAACTTCAGCCCCTGGCCACCACCGCCGCCGCCGCCTTGTCATGCAAATTGCTGTCAGTCAGTGACATTGAAAAGTTGAAAGGGAAAGCGGGGAAAAACGGGGGGGAAATCGGAGAAAAGCAAAATGTGCGAAATTACCTTCATTAGCGCAGCTCCGAGGGGGAGAAGCGAGGGCTTGCCACGTGTTGCTTACGTAATGGCAAGGGTCAGGTGAAAGGGATGGTGTGTCCCTTGCAGAAGATATGTACATACAAAGGATTAGTTCCGGAGAAAGGGCATAAAATTGAGTTGCACAAGCATTTAATATGAGGATTTTCCGGACTTAACGATGTTGGGTGTGTGTGTGTTGTTGTCACGAATCAGAACGCCGGCTTATCCCGCCCTGATTTATGCCCGTCGTCGTCGTAGTCTGGGCGGAAATGATCAAATTAGAGGCAACCAGGCTTAGCCCAAAAATCAGTAAAGTCCGGTTTAATTATTGAAACTTTAAATCTGTCCAACGATTTCATTCAATTTGCATTGCAGACATAAAAAATATTAACATTTTCTATAAATATTCCCTGTCTGGCCCAGCAGTGAGTGTGTGTGTGTGTGAGTGAGCACTGCTTTCCCCAGGACGAAATTTATAGCTTATTTATATAACAATAAAAGGAGAACTACACGCAGTGGCGAACAATCACCGGAATAACAACACGGCAGACACAACATGAAAATGTCGCCCAACGACTGTCGCAAATGGGGTGAAGGGAAGAGGGAAAACAAAAAAAAAAAGAAATATATGGAAAATACTGGAAAAGCGGGGGAAAACTCGTATAAAATATTATGCATGTGCATTGTCCGTCTGTGTGTGTGTGAGTGTGTGTGTGGGCATACAAATTAAACAAGATGCAAGGCTGGGCGTGCAAACAACACAGCCTCTGTCTGTGTGTCCGTCCCCTTTTCTCTCAGTGTCGCAGGCGTGGCCAGTGCCGCCTCTACTCCAGCTCCGGCTGCTATTGTAGTTGGTTGCCATTAAAAATCCCCGACAGCTTGCAAAAACCAGAGGCAATGCGCCGATTTTTTATTTATAGATGAATAATGCTCGAACAGCGTTCAATGGCTTTTCCGACATTCCAGTTTTCCCAAAGTTGACAATTGAATAAAAGTCTTATGGAGGAAGGGATTTTATAAAGGAGATTTCAATTTCCTAGCAGATCGCTAAAATCAAGCTACTATTCTATGATGTTTTATTTAGAAAAAACTAATTAGTTTTCTTTATTAAAAAACCTTGCAACCTTGAAAAACCTATTTACTTAATCTTAAAAAAATACATAATTTAACTCAAAGCAATTTGAATGAAATACTATTCAAATTAAACATTCTTTTACCCCTTAAAATTGGCAAAATATTAGACGCTTCCGCGGTAATAATATTTTATTATTTACTGCCTGTTGACAGGGCAAACAGCTGCTGCAGGAAAAAATGTATGGAAAATTGGATGATTTATACATGCAACCTAAATACGCTGGAACGCTTTAATTCGGAGGCATGCCACTGGAGTTTGCCATCATCCTATGCTATGATTTCGCCATTTTTGCGGCTCTTTGCGCGCTTTGACTCTGCTTTTGTCACATTTATTGCGCCGGCATTGTTGGCATTTTGCAAATTAAACGGATTTCCGCCAAAGGCCATTTCCGCCCCCCATTCCCCCACCCCACCCCCGACTCTGAGTTTGCCCAGTTTTCCCCGAGTTGGAAAAGGCATTTCAAAGCGATTGCACTTTTTACCATCGCCTCGATTCGGTTCGATTCCCACTTTTGTTGTCTGCTTTATTTTATTTAGTGCCACTTTTTTGCGTTCTGACAAATGTTTTCCTTGGTTTTATTCTCATTTTTTTTATTTATTTTTTTTTCCCAGCCTTTGCTCAGCTATTTGTTTTATGGTAATAAGAGCAGAGAGGCAAGGAATGGAGATGAGCTTGTTAAACTGTTTATGGCTGTATTTGTAGTAGTTTTTGCCCTCATAAAATCTATTTTATATTTTAAAATGTATTCTATGATGCCTCCATGGCTTTATTAATAGTTTATCTCAGTTTTTAGGAATATCTAAGTAGCAAAGAAAAGTAATTTGTGGCTCTAAAGCCCTTTTTTGTCATTTGTTGATTACTTTATCATTTGTAGTTGCCGAACGTGGTCACGTTTTAATTTATGCTGCTTGTTAATAAACCATATTAGATGCCAATGAACTGGAATTGGCAATTAGCCGTCACGCATTGATTTACAACAGAAAAAAATAAGCCAAATTGGCATAGAATAAAATGCTAAATAAGCCAATAGAGTCCGCAATAATTATGGAATAAATTTAATTACCACAAGCGAGGCAAACTGTGTGCTGTAATTTGCATGCCAAAAAAAATTCCTGTATTCCGAATGCCTCGGCATTTACATTGACAGAGTTCCCAGTTGGCAGCAGTTGGAAGTCGGAATCCAGAATCGTTATCTTATTATTCAAGCAATCGAAGAGCAAGCGAGTGCCAGCAACAAATTTAAATATCCCCCGACAGCTTAGCAAACTTCTTGTCTGACCTTGCGCCGCCGCCTAGGTCCTGCGGGAGTGGCACCACCCAACACCTGGCGACCGTGCCTCATTAACATATTGAATTTTAATGTCATGTCGACGGATCCCTGGATCCTTTTGGCGTTCGGAAACCACAGAAGGTACGGGGGTGGGGTAGGGGAAAAAACATCCCTCGGACGAGCCACAAAATTTCTAAACTACTTTTGTTTGGCATTTGCATTCCGCGGCGCTCAAAAGCCAAAAGAAATTACTGCGGCAAAAGGAAAGCATTTGGGAAACCAGGGAAAAGGGGGCACCGAATGGATCTGCATATATTTTGTGCTGCTGAGCTGCGGAGAGCATGATTAAATGGCTGCCAGAGCTCTCTCAATAATGACGTCAAACGTATTTGCATTCAAATTACGATGAAAAGTTCGGGGGAAAAATTGCGAAATGTACAGATGAATTTATGATTTTGGGCCTGGAAATTGATTTTTAACGAGGCATGTCAAAATGATTTATGAAAAGCTGCAGAAAAAAATAAAGCTATATATATATACATTTGCTCCAGTTCATTATGAATCCAAGGCGGAGACTTTGAAGTTCATTAGGGGGACAGGGAGTGGGTTGAACGCATATTTAATTTATGGTCCACGACCCAGCGTCTTTGGCAAATTGTGTCAATAATTTATCGATATTCAACCCGGCCACGCCCCCCAAACCAAACCCCTTTCGGACATAAATCTCGCTGGAAAGTCCACATAAATTTCGGTCGACAAGTGTCCAGTTAAACAGGCCGCAAGGAAAACCGCGAGTGGGAGTTTTCCGGGGAGGGTTTTACGTAAAACATCCCCCAGCAGCTCCTCTTCCGACAGTGTGACACAGTTTTCTGGGGGGGAGGAGGCGAAAAAAACTTGGCTCCACAATTTGTCACTGGGTCATTTTGCACATTAGAAATGAGCAGGCGGAAAATGGCTTGCTTTTTTCTCGCGTTTTTTCTTCACATTTCTGTAAAAATAATAATAAATCATGTGCACAAAACACAAAGGCAAGGAGAGTCGCCGAAGTGGTTGAATGTCTGGCGCCGGAAAAGTTCTGTTTTTCTTCGCATGTCCTCCTTGGTCCGTCCGGTCGCTCTTCTGACACAGTTTTCAATTTGTGGCATCGCTTTTTTGGCACCCAAACTGGCCTCTCTCTCTCTCTCTCTCTCTGAATAATTGCCGCAAAATAGCATAAATCAAATGCGGCTCTAATTACGGCTGCATGCCAGGTGATTAATTGGGCCGCAAAGCAGGTGCATTGGGGCCAAGCGCAGGAAGTGAACTTCGGCCAGGGTTAATCATTCAATTTTAATGCCATAATTTTCGGGCGGCACTGCAATGGCCATTGAAAGGACTGCAATGACTCCAGGAAGCCGGGCAAATTAAATAGCCATTAGGTGGCCAAGTAAGCAGCAGTCCGGGTGGCCAGTGACTGACTGACAGTCGGACTGTCAGGAGCATAATTATCCCATTTCAGGTTGTGTGTGTGTGTTGTGTGTGTGTTGTGGCCAGGGTTAGCAGTGCGGAAATTGAATTTTAGGTAATTTCGTTGCATGTCATTAGGCGCAATTATGTAATAACAGACTGCAGCCAAGTGTTGATCGATGCACTAGTCCGAGAGAGCCGTGTCCTGACCTGATAATTACCCCCCTGGCTTGGGTTTATTATTGGGCTTGTCCTTGTTTGCCTTTGCATACTTTTTGGCGTTCAAGCGGAAACCCACCGCAGGCTAACATAAATATTAATAACCAAATCAAGGATTTTGCCTTGACAACCCTTTAAGTCTTTATCCCAACAAAGCAGAACTTAATTCAATGAAGGAGTTTCTGTTTTTTTTTTTTTTTTTGGTTTGGTTGACTGAAAATCAGTGACCCGTTCTGGGGGTTGACCTCAAATGAAATTGTTCGAACTTCCTTTCTGCACATTTCTCAACTTATTAATTTTCCATTAAATGTTACAAGCAATTAAGCCCGAACAAGAAACCCAGAAACCAGAGGACTCGGGCCAAAAATTATCAACACGTTCCGCTTATTAACTGTCTGCAAAATGTGTATTTATACCCACTCGCACATAAATAAGGCAAATGTCGAGCTTCCAGGGCTGAAATCCTTTCTGCAAAATCTGTCGCAATTGTTTGAGTTATGCCGCCAAAAGGACCCGAGAGGAGGGTGCGGCGGCATCAGGCATCAGGCAAAATATTGTCGAAATATTTCCGGCGAAGCATGGAAAATCAAAAACATTTTAGTTCAAATATTTTGCGGGCCCTTTGCGTCTGCTGCGTAAATTTTACGCTCTCCTGGATTTTGCCACACACACACTCGCACACACACACACATGACAAGAGGAGAGCAGGAGGAAGGATTCATCATGATGCGTCTGATATTCATTTGTATTTCTCGTATTTGGGCTCTGATTTAGATTTATGCACGATGATATGCCTTAAAGCGGAAGCCAGCAGCCGGAGATGGGCCTGGGACTGGGGGTTTTTCCTACACGCTGGCTTAGAGGTGGCTGGCTGCCTTCTGAGTCCTGCGTCCTGAGTCCTGAGTCCTTGGTTCGGGACATTACGCCTCGCAAGCTGCCAGCAGCCAGCTGCGCCACTTGAAGCAATTTATGAAGCATCTTACTTACTTAGCTGCTGATTTACTCCCGGCCCAGGCATCCTCTTTCTCTATATGTTTATGTATCTCTCTCTCGCTTCGTCCTGCTGCTTCAGGACCTTCAGCCAAGCACATGTGTTTGCGATTTTTCTATGAATATGAAATGGGTCCCTCCTTCGCATGTGCGTAAATAAACAAACGCAGAGACGCAGAAGCCGAGGAGGCACCAGTGCAAATGCCGGAATGTCAGCCCCTCCCGGAGCCGCCTGAGAGTCCTGCGATCGAGTGTTTACCCAAGGCGTTGCCAGCCAGCACCGAATGAAATACACAAAGCACACTTTACGGCTGCCAGGGCCGTAAAGGAATTTAATGTGGATTTTATGCAAAAGCGAGATCCCGCAGAAAGGAAGAGGAAAGCGGTTCACAGTCCCCAAACAAATATCGTTAACGTGTTATCCTTATCCCTACAAATAACCATCAAGGTCAATCCTATCAATTTATCAGGATTTCCATAGGAAACTATCTCCAGATATTAATAATTATCTTGCAAGCTGAAGAGTATCTTTCAGAAAAACTATGTTTCATATTTAAGAGCATACTTTTAGGCACCACAAAAGGAGATTTCAAATCACAATTCTTATTTATTCTCCATGTGCTTACTTCTTTTTGGAAAAGGAGACCTGCCCCCTTTGGATTAAACATAATTGCACAAAGCCAAACTGGAAGCTGTCAGGACTCTCGCTTCGTTAAGGGTATCAGCTCGCGCCGTCTGGTCCTGTGTTGTTGTCTAGCCGATGATTTGCCAATTTCGCCAGGCGCTGTCTGCTCGGTTCTGTTCTGTTCTGTGCTGTTTGGCTTGTTTACATAAAAATATTGCCAAGGCGAGCAGGACAAACGAAGGCGATGACGATAGCAATGACGATGACGACGACGACGGCGGGGGCCCAAAGAAAAACATAATGAGGCAGACAACGAAGCAGACGGAGAAGGGTCAGAAGCAGCGGGGAGAGGGCCAGACTTTCCCGGCTTTGCAGTTTCTGCCGAATGCAAGTGATGGTGAAATAAAAAAAAATGCCAGACAAAGTGGCAAATAGACGTAAATGCGTGACTTTCACTTTGATGTCGCCAGCGAGCTGGCAGCGAGGCAGGGTTGGGCCTTAAACCAGACACAACTGTCGATTTGACCGAAGCTAGTTCTTCATTCCGGCAAAATGCGCTGCTCTGTTTGCATAGACACAGGCACGTGCCATTTCCCCGGCTTTTCCTGATCGGAAAAGAGCGGACAAGTGCAGCTGTAAAAGCTGCGAAGTAAGCAATCAGACATGGTTTTTCTTCTTTTGGCCCGAGTGAACTCAAGTGCGATGAGAGTCCGAAAACAAGACATTAAGGGCTTCTTTCGTTCAGAGAATGGCTTTTGCGAAAGGCTGCAACACCTCACAACTCACAACGTCTTCCACCTGACACAAAGTCTACGCCATCTAACGGTCCGCAGGCCAAGGCGAGTCAGATGCAGAAAGTTCTCGGGAGTTCACCCAGAGTTCTGGGAGTGCCAGGCAGTAGTTTGCAGGTGACACTCCCTGGGGGCGCACCGAAAAACTAACCGGAGACATGGAAATCTTGGACGGACTGACAGGCTTATCATTCCCGCTGTCAGGGCGGAGCCTCTGCAATGAGTGCAGGCCGCAGGACATGTGAGCGGGTAATCAAAACCTCAAGCTGATGTCCTGCTGCCACTTGCACCACTTGCACTTCACCGCAGACAAACTCCAGAGATAATGAAGCGTAAAGTGCAAAGAAAAGTGAGCCGGCCAAGGGGGGGGAGGGGAAATATAGAAATGTTGGGCCAGACTTTGCGATAAAAGTTGCCCAAGCCAAATTGTGTGTAAATACTTAAAAAGTCGTTAGGGATGGTCAAAAGCAGCGGCCAGAGACACCAAGGAACGCCCTATATATATATTTCTAGAGAGGAGGCGAGAGGGAGGCAGCCAAGTGGAAGGCTTTTAATGAGCAGTCGAGTTGACGTCATCATCATTAAAAATATGCAAGCTGCGATTCCGATGATTGATTGGGTTCTGTTCTGTTTGCTCCTCCTCCTCCTCCTGCAGGCAGCTGCCATTAAATGCGCCTGAAAGCGCGCAGCCATAAATTTGCTTAATCAAACTATTTAGCCAGCCCCTCTGGATGTGGGCTGTTGTGGATGTGGCTGTGCATATGGATGTCACGCAGCGGAAGTCAAGCTGCTGCCAAGGCTCCATTACGGGTTACGGGTGCAAAGTCCCGGGCCCAGGAGTGGGGGCACACTCCGCCGTAACGAGCGCCGCCTCACATGTGTTGCATGCTTTTAGGCGCTGCTCAGACGACACACATAATCCTAATTAATTGCCGGCATCGGCATCGGCATCAGCATCAGCATCGGCATCGGCATCGGCATCAGCATTCAGGCAGCAGGAAGCAACCAGCAGCAGCCGAGGCATCCTGCTGCCATCTCGCCAGCCCGCCGCCAGGGAATCCGCAGCGAATGCATTCTGGCAGGTGCATGTGAGCACTTCGTGCGCGCCATTTACCCATCGAGCATTTGTGCGGGAATGGGCCAGCAGCAGCAGGGGCACTGCGAGAAAATCCCATTACATTATTAAAGGTATAAAGATTCAAAAGGGGAATACTTAATATCTTTCAGTTTTACAGAAATATAAGGGTATTATCAAAGACATTTTAATGAAATGATGAATAAATCTTTGGTATTACTTGTTGAAAAATGTTTTCTGTTATTAAACAATTCCTTAAAAAGTAAACAGCACAAAGTAGCCTCCGATTTTTTCTCCCATAATACATTTTATGAATTTATCTCAGGATTGATATCACTTTTAGACACCTTTCTCAGGGCTTTCAGGCCGCAGAACATTGCGGTGACAGACAGCCTGTATCTCCCCCGTATTTTTCCCCGTGTGTCTGTCATCGCCCCGATACCCCTCAATGCCCTCTGCCTCTGCCATCCCGATACCCCTCCGTTTCGTGCCAGTGCGCCATTATTTCCTTTTGATTTGCTTTGGCTGCAAAAGTCGTGGCGTGTTGAATGGCGTTCTAGAGCGCGGGGCAAGCGACGCATTTCATGCACTCGGCTGAGCTTTCGAGTTGCTTAACGCGTTTGATGTTTGCTGCCAGCCTCCCTACGCTCCTTTCTCTCCTCTTTCGGGCTGTCCATAAAATTTAATGCATGCTGTGCGAGTGTGACAGCCCGGCGGGCCTAGAAACCACCACACACAGGAGCCCGAGTATCCCCCATAATCCTTAAAAGGCGACGACAATCCGCAGGGAGACAGCGCTGGCATTTCTTTAACTTTCGAGCCGAACCCAACTGCGTCAAGTTGGCCAAGTGATGTGAGAGCCGCATTGTCAGTTGACGGATAATTGGGTTTCACGCGGGGAATTAAATTCGCCGAGTTCTCCTTTAAGAACCAAAAAACGCGAGCTGCCCCCCCGCCAGATCATCCCCGAGGGAAACAAACACCAGAGAAAAATGGCAAAAGTTTTCCCGGTCGGGGAATGGGGCGGCGCATTAAACCAGCCACAATAATCGATGCCGGAGTCGAACATCGAAGTTGTGGCTCTTTCTCTCTTAGCCCTGGCTAATTTCCCTTTGGCAAGGCAAAAGGCTTAGGGGGGAGTCAGGGCAAAAAATAAAAGGGACCGGTCGAGTCGTCGAGTGTTCCGGGCTGCCGGCCGGGCCCGAAGTATGCAACACAATTTTAATTAGTTTGGAAAAGTATTTTAATTTTTGCAATTTGAGAGTGCCACACGGCGGCCCAAAAAAGACAGCCAGAGAAAAGGAGAAATCTTGGGCCCCAAAGCGGCCCCAAATTATTTTCAAATTCCCCTCTTTAATGATTATTAACATTATTAGTTGTAATGAGCGTCGTCAGCGGCAGCGGCAGCAAGTCTTAAAGTTGGCAAATGGCAACAGAAATTCGCTGGCTATTCAAAGTGCGTTTAACAAAAAAGAGTAAAAATAGAAAACAAGAGGCGCGGTTAAACAAAAAAATACGAAAAAAAAAGTCCTAGCAAAACGCAGAGAAAGTTGAAAAAGTTGTGAGAAATTTTTGCAATTATTTTTCTGTTTTAATGTAATAGTGGACTCTGGACTCTGGCGTTTTTTTTTTATGCTCTCTTTTTTTTTACTTTTGTTGCTCGCCGCTGCACGTTCTACGCTTTCAAACAAAAAAGTTTTTTAAACTATGTGGCCGGTCGCCGGGCTGGATTCGGTTTGGCCGGACGGAGCCGTCTGGGGATCGCCAGCTCTCCGGCTCTCCCGACTGACTGGCCAGTTTAGTGGTTGCGTCGGGCACGCCGGAAAATATGCTTTGATTTTTGGCCTGGCCATTGCGTGGAATGCAGTGTTCGAATTGTTTGGACCATGGTTTTTGTGCGGACTGTTTGCACCCCCAAATTCATTCGCTCCTACATATAGATTATATTTTTGGATATGCCAAAGTTTTCAAATTAAAGGCGCACCCGCCTTTTGACCGAAAGTTTTGCGGTTGCGGCTGCTGCAGCGGCAGCGGCAGCTCTTTTCCGTGATTAGTGATTGAGTTTGGTTCTTAGGCACTTACCTAGAAAGAGAAAGAAAAAAGGCAAAAAAAAGTGTGAGTTAAAGTTGGCTTAAGGCTGGATGCGGGTGGGGGGAGGGGACATGCCATTAAAGTCAGAGTCAGCTTATCAGTGCCGACTTTCGGCTCGAATTCCCCTGGCAAAGCTGACAACGAGCGAGTCCGTTTTGTGGCCATCCCAGGGCATCCCGAACTTAATTACACACAACTCATTTGTCGCACACAAAAACAGGTCCCCGAATACGCCACATGGGACTTTGTCCTCGTCGTCTGCGTCGTCTGGGAAATGGAAAATCCGAAACGAAACGAAACGAAACGCGACGAGACGAGAGGCGACACGTGACACATGGCAGGGCAGGGCAGGGCAGGGCAGGAGGCACAACCAGAAACAGGATCCGGAGCCGAAACAACAAGGAGCCAGTCAGCCGTGGCCCCGACTCAGACTTTTGTTTATATGTCATAAAAATTACTCATACGTTAATAATTTAAACGGATGGCTGTTGATGATGGCCAGCTCTCGGAGGCGTCTGCAAATTTGCTTTGGCAATGCGAAGGCCTCGGCTAGCTCGGAATCAATGCGAAATGAAAACCAAACAAGCGCCGCTCAGCTCCCCCACATCCTGTCGAGGTCCCTGATCAAACACAAGGCCACAACCTCACCAGCACCAGCCCCACCTCAAGCCTGTTTGCTTCGATGCCCGATGATAAGTTTCGTTATCATGTCGGAAAATTCATAACCATGGCAATGACAGACATTGAGCATATCATCTGATGTCTGTGGGTATTTCCCCACACACACACACACACCACACACACACACTCACGAGTATGTGTGTAAATTCATTATTTCATCAATAAAACAACACACCAATCAATATTGTGAGATGTCCTTGCTGTTTGCCTTGGCCACTCTGCCCTTAAGTAAATATTCGACACACATATGTGTGCCATATCATTATATTTATTCATGAAGCGATATTAGAAAAGCGATACTGCATTTGATTTGAAGTTGGGGTACTTTAATATCTTTCAATATTTATATTGTATAAGGGTGTTCTTATATCTTATGCAATATATAGTCTTAAACCCAGTTGTCCTATAATGGGACGTCAAGTTAGTATCTAAAATGTATAAGGAATTATTTATAATAATAATATTTGAACTCTGTTTCATGATTTTATCCTGTTTATTGACTTTTTATATAAATTTGAGCTTAAAATATTAATTTAGATTATAAATTTTGATTGGTCTTATTTCACAATTGCGCTTCTTATGGATCTTTTGGCATTTTCCTGCTTCACTATGACTCTTCATCGAAAATCCCTCTACCAAATATAGTGTGGTACTTATTTGTGGTGTAACTCCATGGACAGATAGGCAGATTTAAAGGCTCTATGCGATGTAACCAGTAAGCCCGCAGGGAGTCAGGCCACAGCCGGCGCAGAAAGAAGTTACTCTCCAGCTCTGAGAATTGCCGTGGGTTGGATCTTTTCGGAAAAAAAAGCGACTGTCGATGGCCAAAGAACAGCTCTCTGTCATCCTGTCCATTCAGTTTTAAGAAAACTGAAGGGAAAGGATCACAGAGAGCGTCCTGAAGCCATCCATTCGCGAATGTTGGTATGCTGAAGATGCCTTGAATGTCGGGGAGCCCTATCTTCTTGTTAAGGCCTGCCGGCCAAGTCGGCTTACTAAGTTCTTCCTTGTCCTTATTTCCGGACCTTCCCAGACCCATTTTCTGTCGTATCCTTTTAAGTTGTTCGTCAGCACACCTTTTCTGCCGAGCAATCGTCTTAAGCCAATTCTTGATTTCTATCAGTGGACATTTTTTCTCGAATTCAACTGCCACACACTGGTCTTTCCCTTCCTTTCCCTTCTTATCCGTTTTAGTCCGTTTCCTTTTGTTGCACTTGTCTTCTGCACACCTTGCTTTAAGCTCGTTTTCTTCACATATTTTCTTGAGTTTTTCCTGGCATATCTGTTCGAGGCCGCCTTCCTCATCTTCATCATTTTCATCATCTATTGCCCTTCTTTTATTTATTTTCTTATCATTCTCAGCACATCTCTCTTTTAAGGCCAACTTGGCACATGTCTTCTTTAGGTCCAATTTTGAACACCTTCTTTTATGCTCTTCTTCTGCGCATTTTTTCTTCAATTTATCTTCTGCGCACCTTTTCTTCAGTTTTTTGTCTGCGCATCTCTTCTTTAGTTCTTCTGCTGCGCATATTTTCTTCAGTTCTTCCTCTGCGCATCTCTTTTCCAGTTCTTTTTCTGCGCATTTCTTCTTCAGTTTTTCTTCTGCGCATCTCTTCTTCAGTTCTTCCTCTGCGCATCTCTTCTCCAGTTCTTTTTCTGCGCATCTCTTCTCCAGTTCTTTTTCTGCGCATTTCTTCTTCAGTTTTTCCTCTGCGCATCTTTTTTTCAATTCTTTTTCTGCGCATATTTTCTTCAGTTCTTTTTCTGCGCATCTCTTCTCCAGTTCTTTTTCTGCGCATTTCTTCTTCAATTTTTCTTCTGCGCATCTTTTATTCAATTCTTTTTCTGCACATTTCTCCTTCAGTTTTTCCTCTGCGCATCTTTTCCCCAGTTCTTGTTCTGCACATCTCTTCTTCAGTTTTTCCTCTGGGCATCTCTTCTCTAGTTCTTGTTCTGCACATCTCTTCTTCAGTTTTTCCTCTGCGCATCTTTTATTCAATTCTTCTTCTGCGCATTTTTTCTTCAGATTTTTTTCATCGAATTTTTTCTTCAGTTCTTCCAAGCATCTTTTCTTTAATTCTTTTTCTGCGCATCTTTTCTTTAGCTCTTGCAAACATCTTTCCTTCAATTCTGCTTCTGCGCATATCTTCTTCAGTTCTTTTTCTGCGCATCTCTTCTTCAGGGTTTCTTCTGAGCATCTCTTCTTTAGTTTGTCTTTTGCGCATCTTTTCTTCAGTTCGTATTCTGAGCATCTTTTCTTCAGTTCTTTTTTTGCGCATCTCATTTTGAGTTCTTCTTCTGCACATCTTTTATTCAATTCTTCTTCTGTACATTTTTTCTTCAGATTTTGTTCAGCAAATTTTTTCTTTAGTTCCTCCAAGCATCTTTTCTTCAACTCTTTTTCTGCGCATCTTTTCTTCAGCTCCTGCAAACATCTTTTCTTCAATTCTTCTTCTGCGCATATTTTCTTCACTTCTTTTTCGGTGCATCTTTTCTTCAGATCTGCTTCGGCGCATTTCTTCTTCTGCTTTTCTTCTGCGCATATTTTCTTCAGTTCTTTTTCAGTGCATCTTTTCTTCAGATCTGTTTCTGCGCATTTCTTCTTCAGTTCTTCTGAGCATATTTTCTTCAGTTCTTCTGCGCATCTCTTGTTCTGTTCTTCTTCTTCGCATCTCTTCTTCAGATCTGTTTCTGCGCATTTCTTCTTCAATTCTTCTTCTGCCCATCTTTTCTTCAGTTCTTCTGCGCATCTTTTCTTCAGTTCTTCCTCTGCACATCTTGTTTTAAGATCTTTGCCTGCAGTACATTTCTCTCTAAGCTTGTTTTCCTCACATCTGTTCTTTAGTTCATCTATTATAAGGTCCATTATCCCACGAGAGTCCTCCGAATATACATTGCCAGTTATGTCTAGTTCCTTGTCTACCTTTGGTTCGTGTCCGGGAGAAATCTGTTTCACAGACAGCACTTTAAGCTCCTGTTTTAAAATATTGCACTGATTCCTAACTTTTTCGATTTTTTCCATTATGCTCAGTTTGGGGGTTTCCACGTTCCGAGTACTAAGTCCGCTCTTTAATATGCCATCCTCAGTCTGCATCTTTGGGTCTTTACTTTCCTGGAGCAGCTCTGGGCCATTCTCCTCCTCTTCTGATCCTTTAGATTCTTTAGATTGCTCGGGTTCCTTAATTTCATCACATTTCATCATTGATTTCTGCTTACATGGTATATTTGGTGGACTCTTTACATAATGTTTCCAGAAATCTTCGGCAATTTCGGCAATATCCTTATCTTTTTCTTGGTAGACTATCTCTCTTTCGGGTCCATTTTCGAGTTTTTCCTGAACCATAAACAAACACTTGGATATCATTTCTGCTATTCGGAATTTACACTGCTCTTTTTCTTTTAACTGGTCAACATAAGTTCGGAAGTTCATGTCCTCTTCACCATCATTCCAGGCTTCATCTTCAGGTTGTTTCCAGAGAATTTTGTGGATGTCGTTTTTCAACTGATTGAAGAATCCCTCATGTCCAGATAGTTGTTTTTCTGCCAAAGCTGATCTTGTATAAATTCTCTGACTGTTTGATTTGCCAGGGGAAGAGTTAAGATCGTCGAGTTGACTCTTCATTGCACTAAGAATCATCGACTTATTGTTACGCTGGTCTTCGTGATTTGTCCTGCCGTACTCGCTTTCTTGTCCTGGCTCATTTTGTTTCTGCATCCTGGAGGCATATTGCGTGACCGCATCCAGATCCATCTGCTTGCGCCTGGTGAACTGATAAGGCGTGGGTTCAAGGGGTCGGCTCAGTTTGTGGCATCGCCAGCGATTCATGGCTTCCTTCTTGACACTGCTCAACAGGCTCTCTTCTCGGGCTCTAAAGTTCTCCAATGATGAAGGCAATGTGACTGGAGCCGGTGCACTATTTACCAACTCTTCACTTGCCTTCTCAGCTTCTCTGGAAATCTCATTTGAAGAGACAGGAACTTCGGCATCTAATTTGAAAGACTCTATTACTTCTGTCATTGGCGTTGAGTCTTCGGAAGATTGGTTTTCACTTTCTGGATCTTTTGGCTGCGGAGAAGATGATGCACTTTCTGGAGCTTTTGCGGGAGGTGAAACTGATGCATTCTCTTCAGATTCCTTCTCAGCCTCGCTTGTATTTGCAGATGGGGATGCAATAGGTTTCGGTGGAGGAGGCGAAGGAGGAGGAGAAGTTGACGAATCCTGTGCATTCATTTCCAGCTCTTCCAATGCCTTCTCAAACTCGCTAAAGACAGAAACTTCCTTACCAAATCCAATCACCTTGTTTCCTTCTGTCATTGGATTTGGATCTTGGTGACAATCGTTTTGACTTAGTGTAGCTTTGGGCTTGATTTGAGGCTGCTTTTCCTTATTTGACCTCGATTTTTTCACCTTTGCCTTCTTCTTAATTTGGGCCTCATAGAGGTTCTTGTATTGAAATATTTGGTCCTCGTCCTTAGACCAATTTACCCTTCTCAAGTCCGCATACTTTCCCTCCTGCAACTGCTCTCTCATCCTTTTTGACTTCTCCAAGATCATAGTAAACAAATTGCTGATTGGATTGTTCGGCTTGTGGCTGTCGAAGAACTCCTCACCTTCCTCAGAATTGGAGCTTGATGGAAAGTCTTTGGGGGCTTGCCTCCTTGCTTTGATGGGGCTATTTCTCTTAATCTTCACTCGAATTTGGCTTCGAGCCTTCCTCGCATCCAAGCGGCCAGCCGTGCTTTGATCTTCGTCCATTAACTTTAACAAACGCTTGCTGGTTTTATGTTTGGACTCACGTCGTGGCCGCCGTTTGCTGCTGTGGGGCACAGAGACATCAAATCTGCCCCTGCTCGTATCATCGTGGTAGAGCCGACCCGTTCGATTGGCCTGGCAAACTTCCCGTGGACGACTAGATGTTCCGAGTCTGATACCGCGGCTCGGCACCACAAGAGATACCCGCTGACGTACGTGGCGGACACGAGTGGCGGCGCTTGTCTTGGTCAGGTCGCTGGTCAGAATATCGCAGGCCATGGGAGGATCAAACTGTAAGGTGGCGAGGCTTGGGTGACTTTCGGACCCTCCACCCAACAACATGTTGCTCCTGTACCTCTGACTGGCGAGGCTCAGCTCCGGGACCAATGGACGAACTAGGGGACAGACCAGCAGGCGTTGCGCCTGCCATCCGACACATCTGCGAAACATACCTGTTGGGGGCGCTGCGATTGCCAATGAATTTAGATGGTTGCTAATAAAAATAAAGGCCAAGTTTTTGTGGGGGCAGTCACGGGAGATTTTATTTTAAAACTAATAGATTTGATAGAAATATCATGACTGTCTGAGGCTTAAAAATACACCCTGAGGATGTTGGCGGCCACTTTACCTCCTTCAGCCTCAGATCCAAGCGGTACGTCATGGGGGCAATGATGGTGAAAACGCCAGTCCACAAGTACCATAGGCCATGGTCGACTTTGACAATATTCCATACAAATTGTCTAAGATGGCCTAGACCACGGCAGCGATCGAAGGATCGATCGCCCACTTGGCGTAGCCGTTCACCCCAATTACCTATTTTGGAACAAACTGGAACAGCAGCTCCAACTGGAGGATTAACAGTCACTGCGATCGCCGTCGTCCTCTGAGCCATGCGGGTCATGATGTGCCATGGAGTTAACACAAGTTCAAGGTCATTATCCTTAATACTTGCGACTTGAGCATTCTCACTCCAAGAGTACGGGGCAATTCATATCATATTCCTTAATACATTTTTATCCCGGAAAATCTTCAATTGTAGTATTAAGAGATATTTTTTGTTACTCTTTCGGACATTATTTTGGTTCGATTGGAGAGTCCTTACATTTCACTGCAAGCTTGGAGATGAGATCTTTGTATTCGCGGAGCATGCTGCGGACTTCGGTTCTATCTTTTGCTTCTCCTATACATTTACATTCAAGCTTGATGCTTAGTTCTTCGTATTCGCGGATCATCTTATCAGTTTCCATATCCTCCACTGACTCGTAAACCGCCTGTTCGCATTTTTTGAGCATATCGTCTTGCTGTTTTTTCTTCTCTTCCGCCTCTTTTTTCTTACATTCTTCTTCCAGTTTTAACTTTTCGCACTGCTTTTTCAACTCTGCCTCCGCACATTTCTTTTTCGCTTCCTCTTCCTCCTTACCTTTCTTCTCCCCTGCCTCTTTTTTCTTAGCCTCTCTTTGACCTTCGCTTGGCTTTTGTGATTTGGCTTCAGCGGGTTTCTTTTTCGCTCCATCTTGCTTATTACCT